>JAQFYG010000265.1:0-37146 GCA_034694325.1 Entomobrya corticalis | reverse complement strand
TCCTTTACTATGTGTATACCAAATTTGGCGGAAATCGGTCAAGCCGTTCTCAAGTTACAGCGCGGACGGCCGGACGGACGGAGTACAATCTTAGTAACTTGCGAACACGACGCAAGTTAATAAATATAAATGCATGACCATAGTGTATTAAAAATGATCATCGTGGTTTCAATATTATTTTGCATTACCACGATATATTTTGACGATTTTGACAGTAGTCGAGTTCGCAGAAACAGTGCAAATGTCATGTAGATTAAATGCATCCATAAAATCTGCCCATAATAATAACATTGCCACAACATTAATGATTTCAGATTCATCTGTACTACAACACATATTTTATAACGAACATCATCAATAAAATTCTACCTCACATCACATCCTGCATTTTGTAGTAAAGTAAAACCGTGCTATCATGATTCCATTGGATTTTTAACCATAGGAAATGCGCAATTGGTTTTACATATTAGTTAAATGCGTCTGCTAATAAAAAAGTTTATTAACGTTCATGCATCATTGAGAAAGAAAGAATCTGCAATTCATGCCATGATTTGAACATACTCAATAATTTAGCATTTAACAAATTAAACTGATCTCATTCCGTGATTTGTGATTTTATGCTAATCGATATGCAATGACTATGGTAGAATGTTTGTCAATAATTTTATTGTCCCATGTTTTCAATAGCTGACCAAAACTCTTGCACTCCTGTGGTCCAACACGCTCGCAGTCAGTCAGTACTTGTAAAATAAGCTTCTCACATGTCAAAACAAATCATAATTTACAATTAAACAATGAATTTTAAAGTTGCAGTACTGATTTTATTAATTTCCTTATGCACATCGATACTGGTGAGCTAGCATTTTCCGCTAAAATTATAACGTTTAATTTCTTATTTTTATAATTTCGTGTCTTCTTTTTGCGTAGGGAGCAGATAAACCAAAGCCAGGCCGAGGTAAAGATCGTAATAAAGGAAATAAGCTGCCTCGTAACAGTCTACAAGAGATTAGTACTTGCATGGGTCAGCCTGTTGATTTGAAAGCTCAACTTGAAAGTCCTGTTCAGGAATGCTTAGACACTCGGGCTCAAGCACTTCAGGAACAAGTGGACACAAATTTTACTACTGAAAAAGGAAATGAAAAAAAAGCCAAAAAGAAAGCGAAGAGGAAAGAAAAGCTTGTGAAAAGGATGAGAAATAAATGCTTATCCGAATGTGAATGGAGTACTTTTGAGTTGGTAAATGAAATAATTTTTTGGTTATGGTTGTTCTTGAAAACTCAAATACAGATAAAAATTTAATTTTGTGCTAAAACGGCGAAAACAGATTCCTGATGTGAATGACACCGCAACGTATCCATCAGTTGAAATTCCTGATACATTCCTCAGTGCTTTCCCGAAAGAAGCTGAGGAAACACTAAAAGCGAGAATTCAAGCCTGCTACAACACCACTTCACGTAAGTCTTAAATGCCCACTAAATTCTTGAAATTTTTACGTGTATATACTGCAATATTGACTACGACTGCATGCAACGGATGTGTAAGCGTAATTTTTATCCGTTTGTTTAAACAGCCATGTCCCGGAAAGAAGGAAAGAAAGGTATTAAACCAAAAATGTGCTTTACAAACATCAGACTGATGAAATGCTTCAACAGAGTTGTTCGGCAGGTACTGGTACTACTATATAATGATTTATGATTTAGACTAGGTATTTAGATTTATAGAATGGGGTTTCTAGATCTTAAATTGGCAATCTATATTATATTATTACAATAAAAATATTGTGCTTAAAGACATGCAATGGAAAGACTGTACCTACACAATCTCAGCCACCTTCTACAACTGGAAGTAGCACTCAAGCGAAATCAAGTGCAAGTGAAATTGTTGCGTCCACAACGGCCTCCAGCAAAGTTGCAGCTATTGACGATGATGATGGAGATGACGACGATGAAGAAGCCGATGACGACAACGATGATGATGATGAGGATGAAGACACTACAGATGTAACGGTTTCAGGAGTAACAAATAAAATGTTAACTCCATCTACTTCGATTGATACGTCAAAGCCTTTAACAAAGTAGCAATATACATGTGTGTAGCATTTCGGGTTTACTGTATGCTTAAAGCCGCAAGCATTGAAAAGTATATGAATTAAAAAGTCAAATGCAGTTTCCAAATGGATTCAATGGGTTACGTTTGTTTGTCACATATATTTTTCGAATAAAAACTGAATGCATACTTGAGTGCATTGAGTGTCATAAAAAGATCATTAAAGTGTAGCAGCAAATAGTGAAATAGCTACCAAACATAATTAAGCTAGCATGTTGGACATAAGTTAACTGACATTTTCGTTGACATGTGTTGTCGTTCTTAATATTTGTTATGTTATATAAAATGTATCCTCATAATTATGTTAAACTTATTATTGGGATTATGTACATTTTAACAAAATTGTCTGGAGCACTTTTATTTATTACTTAAAATTCATCAATCAATCGAAGCAAGAATTTGAAATCTGCGTATTTTATTCACGTGTTGCATGCAACAACAGATTAAAATGAACAACAATAGCACAGACACAGCGTAGTAGCATCTAAACTTTAAATGCATGCTTCTTTCTGCTCGCCCATCAGTGCATTTGATTTGCACGCCAATTTGTCGATGACGCAAACAGGAGCTGTGTTAAACTTTACAGTAAACTAATCAAATCAATCACGAAAAAGCCTCACACTTCCAAAACTGGTGGCTCTTTTCTATTCCGTTTCGTTACAATATTTATGTATACCTATTTGTAATTGCATGCTATCCAGCCTGATTTCCTCCCCTTTACTGTTCATAGGTATCAATAGGTATGAATGGTTATAACTGAAGAATAATGTGAGTATTGCTAATTCTGCAGAGGGCTTTTACTTTTTGATGCCGCATCCAATGCATAAGTAGATATGGCAAATTTCAGGTTTTATATTTACCTATAATAAGCAATTGGAACTTGGCACGTGTCAACACTCTCCATAACCAGACACAAAACCTTATTCTGGACTCGAATCAAATCGACGGGGAGGGGATCCGAATGAAAGCATATCTTTTATATTTTTTGAAAGTAATGTGCGTACAAATGTAAAAATATATAGCATGTATTGAATTTTGAATGAAAATATTGAATGTATTGTGAAGAATTTATTGAAAATCTAAATCAAATCAGATCCTCAAAACACGACAAGACAAACAAAATATTTGGCAAAATGACGTACTTAAATTACGTTCTATTTCCTTGAAAATATAAATCATGCAATGATCATGTTTCTCTTTGACAATGACGCTGATACCAATCGATTGAATATTTTGTATAAAATCTGGCAGTGCATCTTCAAACTTCAGCCACAACCATTTCATCTTTCCCTCAGTTAAGTGAAAATTCACAAAAAATCAAAATGCAGAGTCAAACGCTGTGTTTAGGCATACTTGTTTGTATGGCGGTTGTCACCATTTCGGTAAGACAAATTTTATTTTTAAAAAAATCATTGATATTTAATTCAAGACAGCGTTTGTAATGCATATGATTTCGGATTGTAGGTGTCAGCAGGAAAAGGAATGGGAGGAAAGATGAAAAAATGTGGTGATGGAGAAATCAACACTGAAGAGGCATTTAAGGGCCATAAAGAATGCATGGCAAATAGTACTGCCACTACTGAAGCGCCGGCGGAGGAGACGGAACGACGACGACGTCGTAGTCCAGAGGGAGGAAAGGGTAAAGGAAAGAAGGGGAAAGGATGGTGGGGCGGTAAAGGCAAAAACATGGTAAGAAAATTAAAGAAAATAATGTTTAAAAGTAGTCCTGCCGGTATATTTGAACTTTTCGATTGATTTCTTTCGTATTTCGATTTTGTGATTAAATTTTAGTGTGTTGCTGTATGTGCATGGAAGGTAGTTGGATTGGTAAGAATATAAAACGTATTCATGATTCATGATTTTAAATAACTTATATAAAGAGATGTCCCACTAACTGTCGATATTCAAAATTATAGTTGGATAGTGATGGCCAGTTCAGTGAATCTGGCTGTGAGGAATACGCGAAAAAGGTTTACCCTGAAGACAAACAAGCTGACGCCATTAGTAAAACTAAGAAATGCGCCGAAGACCATAGTGAGAAGCAATATAAATTTTAAAAACTTTATTGTATTAATTTGGGGTAAATATTGATGCAAACATTTATGATAAAAATCAATTGAATGATTTTTAGAATCCGAATTCTCGATGGAAGAAAAATGCAAGGGGTACGGGAAATTCAAGAAATGTGTCATGAAGGCTCATATGGAAGTAAGCGGATTCGAAGAATAATTGTTGAAATATTTATGCATGTAAATTATGAACAAGTATAACTAATGTGATCATTACTTGTAACTAAATTATAGACTTGTGGCATCAAAATGGGAGGATGGGGCAAGAAAGGAGACAAAGGTGGCAACAAGCAAGAGAACCCACCTGCAGCTAATGAGGAAGGAGGCGATGAGGAATAAAATATTTACGCTTGTAGTGTCCCTTTTCTTATTTAAACTTTCTAACTGACAATTGCTCTTGATGTACTGATATTATTTTAGTCATAGTATATATCAGTAAATCTCCTTTAAATATTTTCTGATACAATAAAATGAAATAAAACAATACAAAGTTAATAATAAATTCGATCTAAATTTTCTATCCGCAAAAGCATCACATATAATACATTGACATCATTTTTATTGTGTTTACAGTTTACACATTTACTTTATTGTTCCTTTATCATTCCACACAATCGAAGTAAATTCATTGTGCATTTAAAAGAACAATATCAGTCATACAAACTATTGAATTAGCATCGCTTTTCAAAGTTGAAGATAGCAGCATGCTTAATGAATATTTCGACTTGATTCTACGCTTAAATTTAAACTAAAAAGGTTTAACATGACTGAGCATTTCTGGAAAACACTCTTCTTTTTTACATTTTTATCAACCTTGTTGCTGGTAAAAGAAACAAAAACAACTCTTACCTAATTTAAAAGAGAAAATACATGCATAATACGCATGTGATGTATTGTATTGTTTTACTTTGCACAAATGACTTTTATTTTTGTACAGGAAAGGTCCTCGTTCATAGAATGCCGCACACAACGTAAAACTCCTGGTGAAGGTGAAATGGGCATCTTTGAGGAACTATTAGTTCAGAACGAGGAACCAGAATTTGGAAAAGACCCTGTGCCACATCATCAAATTTCACAAAGATCATACGGCAAAAAGAAAGGTAATTTGTCAAGATCATTTACATTGTTGTGGTTTACAAAGTTAACGCCAACAACACCTTGTTTGTTTTGATAGAATTAAGTCATTCTGACGATTGGGTTGCAGTCTTCTAATTTTAATGGAGATTCCAAAAAAAGATTGTGTTACAAGTTAATTGATTTAGCTGTAAATAAAGAATTTAAAGCAAACAGAAAATTTTCTCTGATGTAAATTTAATTAATCTGTTATTCATAGGCGTTTCAATAACGAGAAGCACAGATGTCATGTCGTCTCATGCATATCACCCGAATATGTAGCGCAATTTGGAAAACTTTAGTTTGTGCATTTGTCGTTTAAAGTCATATGTCATACTGTCCAATTTGAATCTGAAAGTATCATGCCTTCATTTTTTTCCAATACTTAACTTGCGTGTTTTCTCAGTGTTCGTTTCATATTATATGCCGCATAAATAGCCAATATAAAAATTAACTGCCTGCTCATGTTCAAATTGCACACATTAATTTAATTGCAATGTCTAGCTTGAAATTCACGACGTCATTTGGGTACGAGTTTGAATATGATGATCCAATTAAAAAATGAAAACATGCGAATCTTTAAATGGCATTAATACTGTGTGTACAAACTACAAACACATACCTAGATTAACATACAAACATTTAGTTAGTCCATTAGTCCATTTACAATATAATGCGGTCTACTACAGCCATCCTTTACAAACGCAAATGATTATATCTAGAGAATATTATGGAGAATAAAATGGAATAAATCCTTTTGCAGCACATATTACTATAAAGTAAAATTTTATTTATCTCAATGAGGATGACACGAATATTTGCGTGATCTAATTAGATGTAACAATCAACTCGTTTGCGTCTGTAGCACCAAACAGTGAGATTGTCAAAATTTGAAGATGATTGTTTGAGATAAGATTTTATTCAACTAATATGTTAAATCCAACTCCATCATCTCTCTAGTTGAGCCATGAGGGTTAAATCTACCATCTACCTGATAATATTGCACGTGTATGACAAACAACTATTTCGCATGCATGAAAATTTAAACGATATTTAGCAAAAAATTAATTAAAAATGAACGTCAAACCAAAGCTTTGATGCGTCATCATAATATTTTTCGAAAAAAACAAATGTCAAAGCAGTTTTATATTTAAAATATCCACTGTAAATGAGCAAACTCTCATTATTCGACTTTACTCCTGGACTTCGTCTCTCTCAGACAACAGTAAATACTGGAATATTGCCTTAAACTCCAACAATCGACAAAATGTGTAACAGACGCTTCAACTTTGCCGTGGTGCTGCTCAGCTTTGGGGCAGTTTTTCTAGTATGTCATTAGATTTTATAATTCCGATTTTAATATTTATAATTTGCTATCCGTTTAAGGCAAAAAACTTTATTTAATGCTTGCCATTTAAACTTTATTTTGCCTGTACAGGCGTCATTGGTTAATGGAGGAGGAATGTCACACAAAATGAAGTGCCTTGGTACAGAAGTTGACCTAAAAGAGTGTATGAAGGGATTTTTCGAATGTGCCGGAACGATATTGCCAGCGGAGGACGTTACAGCGTTTAAAGACCCCAACACTCCTGCCGAAAAGAAGAAAGAAATTGGAATGAAAGCGCATAAGAACTTGGTAGCTAATAAAAATACTACTTTACAATTATTGTTTTCGATTTTTTACTCGACTGTTAACACACCATAAGTTGTAAGTTGTAATTGTAACACACAGAAAATCTTAATTTTCAGTGTGTCAGGGCTTGTCAATGGAAGAAATATCAGCATTTGGTATGTGTGAATTAAATTGTGATTAAAAGATTCATTTTTATTTGATTTAAAAAATACATTCCATAAAATGAAGTAGGAGACTTGTAAATATTGACTTTAATATTTTTAGCTCAATGATGATGGATCATTGAACAGCACTGGACAAGATGCAATGGTTGAAAAATTCCCTGAAGCTGCACGCGAAGGTCTTAAAACTGGAGTGGCCAAATGTCATGCTGATTCGTGTAAGTAACCCGAATGTTTGCTCAAATATACAACTGTAGAAAATTTTAAGTTTTTCACCCATGTATTTTGTACAGCTAAAGACTTCAAGGATGATGACCAGTGTGCCTCTTATAAGCCTTTTGAGGAATGCATGAAAAAGACCTACATGGAGGTAGTTTCCACACATGTTTATTTCACATTATGTCTTAACATTTAAAAATGTGCAAATCATTTGACATTTTCCAATGTTTACAGGTCTGTAAGATTGAGGCTAAAGAGGTCCATATGGATAACATGGAATAACAAAGATTAAATTGAAAATGAAGAACTAATAAATATTTTATTAAATTTTAAATCTCAATACGCATCCAGAAATATTTTGTCACTTGACCAATGTTATTTTTACCGTGAATTTCTCATTCATATTAGTATATGTAGAACATCGTGAATCAATCTAAAAGTTCGTGTACTAAACTGCGTCACGACCCCGCAAACAGTTTGGAGAAAACACTTTTTTACTGTCAATATTCATTCATTCATTCACACGTAAAAATTGCATCTCTCTGTCTCAAAATAGAAATTAATTTCAAAGCATCAGAATACTCGAATGAAACAGTCCGATTTATTTTTCGCATAAAAGCGCATTCCTCTCATTTTACATCTTCATCATTATTAAAACATCACACAGCTGCACAGGCATTCCTACAACGAGAAAATGTCCATCCACCAAATAAAATTACTCACAAATTACAATTTTGGTTCTAACTCAAGCAGCTCGTCTCCCATAAAACATAGAAGTCGATTAAAAGTTAGTGATGATGAATGCATTAGAACAGAACAAAGCGAAACTGCGTAAAAATAATGATCTTGTGATCTTTCTTTACTCTCATCTTCATCACATCGCCAACATGCCTGCATCTCCTCTGTTTGTTTACCAAGTCAATAGCCAAACTAAACTACATCTCTCGGATTCCCAAAAAAATATAACTTTTGGTTTCCAAATCCAATCCAAAGGAGCATCCAATTGAAGATCTACATCTACAATGTATCTTTTGTAGAGTTACACGATAGATGTAGATAGCATAAAAGCTATTTTGTTCTCTCCTCTGCTATTTTTCGGAATTACCAAATACTTGGAACGTATGGGGGCATTCAGACTGCAATACATTAAAAAACAATTTTCAGCAATTTTACAACAGGGTAAAACTCACAATCGCAGCAGCAGCAACGAACAGTGAATGCTGCCCAAATTCTAAAAAGTTTAATGTAAAAAATAGAACACAGGCGGAGGCGGAACGCAAAGAAGCTCTCTCGTACTTTTTTTTACGATAGTACACTACCTACCACCACCACACACTACACCACTAATACTATCAGTACTATCCATATATTCCGTACTTGGTCGTCGTGTAGAAAAAGAAAATAACACCTTGGTATAATGAACGCTACGTAAAAAGTGCGAGTGTGGTAGTGTCAGAGAGTCAGAGTCAAAGGATCTTGCTAATGTATTTTGGGATTTTACAAGTAAACCAATAAAAGCAAAGGGAAGCCGAATCCCTTTTTTTGTGAATTTCATTGTCAATTCGAGAGGGAAGTCGGCCTGTGTCCGTAAATGATAGACCGAGTAGAAGACGTAGCGAAATAAAGAGCTCATAATTCTTTTCTTTTGTGTTGTGTAATTGGAGTAGCTTGGTGGTTAAAGCGTTTAATTTTTCCAGCAATAGTGAATGTAATTAATTTGACAGTTAATATTTATATAATTTGCTGCTTAATAAAAGGCAGCAAAAGGACTGAGCGGTTAGTAAAGCTGTAAAATTGTATTGGAATTGGAACTATACAGAAAGTAGACAAATTTATTTGTAGTGACTTTATTTACTTATTTTTGCAACTGGTGCTGTGGATTAGAGAGACTGTCAGGTCACACGTTCAGGCATTTGAAAAGCTGTGAACACTGATTATTTGGAAACAATGTCAGCCGGTAAGCTGTACTTTATTATGACATGAATATTTACATATCTATTTCTTATATATATTCGACAATCAATCGGCACCTTTAACTTTTGGGCACTATGCACTACCTAACATTATCGTCACTTGGCACTTGTTAATAATAAGTAACTCTTGACTCGAATCTGGTAAATTGCCAATATTATTTATTAAATAAACTTGCTATTTTATATATATGCAGGAGTGTTTGACGAAGCCGTGGAGGAGAGAGTTATCAATGAAGAGTACAAAATATGGAAGAAGAACACTCCGTTTTTGTACGATCTGGTAATGACCCATGCGCTGGAGTGGCCATCACTTACAGCTCAGTGGCTTCCGGATGTTGTGAGGTAATACATACAGGACTACAGGACATAAATAGCTGTACAAACTATTTAATATTTAAAGAAAAATTGTATTTAATAAGCTTTCTAACAACCAAATTTCGTCAAAATTTTAGACCGGAAGGAAAAGACTACTCTGTACATAGGCTTATTCTTGGAACTCATACATCTGATGAGCAAAATCATTTGCTTATCGCCTCTGTACAATTACCTAATGAAGATGCCACATATGATGCTACTCACTATGAAAGCGAAAAGGGCGATTTTGGTGGATTTGGATCTGTGTCTGGGAAAATCGAGATAGAAATCAAAATCAACCATGAAGGTAATTCGATTAAACGGTGGTATGTGACATCATCGTTTACTTTATTAACGTTGAACATTGATTTATTCGTTATTTACGCAGGTGAGGTGAATAGAGCTCGCTACATGCCACAAAATCCATGTGTGATTGCTACCAAAACACCTTCTTCGGACGTTCTTGTCTTTGATTATACGAAGCACCCTTCTAAACCTGATCCAAGTGGTGAATGTCATCCCGATTTACGTCTTCGGGGTCATCAGAAAGAAGGGTAAAATAAACACTTGTTTTTACTATTTAATACTTCTTTTACTACTGTGGTCGTAGTAGTGTGTCAGTTGATCAGATTATTTATTTAATACTGTTGTTTTTATTAAAATTATTGTAGGTATGGACTTTCATGGAATCCTAATCTTAACGGTCATCTTCTTTCTGCATCTGATGATCACACGATTTGTTTGTGGGACATAAACATGACACCAGTGGCTCAAGGCCGTGACCGGATTATTGATGCAAAAACCATTTTCACTGGACACACAGCAGTCGTTGAGGATGTAGCCTGGCATCTACTCCACGAAAGTTTGTTTGGATCTGTAGCTGATGACCAAGTAAATATACTATTTTAAAAATTTACATGTAAACTAATACTGTCTTGATTTTTAAAAAAATGCATGTATATCTGCTTTTAGAAATTGATGATCTGGGATACGCGATCTAATAATACGAGCAAGGCCAGCCACACGGTAGATGCACATACTGCTGAAGTGAACTGTCTCTCATTCAATCCATATTCGGAATTCATTCTGGCTACTGGCAGTGCTGATAAGGTACTAAATTAACTTATTGCTAGAATTTTTTTCGATCAAGTATGCAGAAAGTTTTGAATCGCGGCGGAATTAATTTCAATTTGTTTGTATCAATTTAGACGGTTGCATTGTGGGATTTAAGAAATCTGAAGCTTAAACTTCACTCTTTTGAGTCGCACAAGGATGAAATTTTCCAAGTTCAATGGTCTCCTCATAACGAAACCATTCTTGCGTCGTCAGGAACAGATAGACGACTCCATGTATGGGATCTCTCTAAGATTGGCGAAGAACAGAGTCCAGAGGATGCAGAAGACGGTCCCCCAGAACTTTTGTTCATTCATGGGGGTCACACGGCTAAAATTTCGGACTTTTCTTGGAATCCTAACGAGCCTTGGGTTATTTGTTCGGTTTCTGAAGATAATATCATGCAGGTAAGCTGAAGTAGTTATCTAACGTCTTTATACCAAAAGTTAACAAAGTTTCAACGAGCAATTTATACTCTCAATTTTAGGTATGGCAAATGGCTGAAAATATTTACAATGATGAAGATCCTGATACAGCGGCTGCCTCAACTGCAGCTGGAACATCTGCGGAAATGCTTGAAAACTAAGTTATGATTTATTTACCATTTTGTATTACATTCATATATTTGTAAAAATCCGAGTGTTATTATATCCTGGACTTGTATCAACGTTAACTATGCTTAAAACTTTCATGGAAAATGTACAATTTTAAAGTAATGTTGCGACTTCCCCCGTGTTATATTACATAGGTAATGTAAATCATAAAAAACCACTGAACCACGATCGCAACTAATTTCACCATTTTACAAAAAGTGTATCAATTCAATGCGATTTTTGGTTTGTAAATATCGCTTTTATAAATTAGCACTTTTGTTTTTATAGTAAAATTTAATGATGAGGATATTATACAATTTTGTGTATGATTGTACTAAGTAATGATATATGACTGATTTTGAATAAGTTGTATGTACACTTTTATTATCAGAGTAGAAATTATATCAAGTTATCAACTAAAACTACTATGATAAAGAGATTAGTTGAGGTGAATTTTGTGTGAACTTGTGAATGTGTGTTGAAAAGAATGGATGAACCGTAATAAACACTTATTATATCATATGGACAAGTCCAAAATTCTTTGCCAATTTTAGTTATTATTGACTTCCATATTACATAACACGCTTTCGTCGGCATTAATGAAACAAACTGCGCATAGAGAAAGAGAGTTGAGATCGGACTAAACATTTATTTTGCATCATAACTATTTATTTAACCTTCTTTATACTCTTTCTTTGTACTTTTAAGTACCTGGCACTGTTATACGTCATATAATACGTCACACCTGTAATGCGCGACACTGAAATCGAAACAAAAGCATAATTTAATTCGTTAGTTCTGATTCCCATTGAAACATCAATATGTAATTTATTACTTCTTTTTTGTTCAAAACTTAGATATTTTTATGATCACTTATTCAGAAGTCAGAAACACGTGAAGCTCTGTGCACGCATAACCTAACATTATTAGATATGTTCTTATCATGAGGGTAGTGTAATTAATTACTAGTGATAAATTCAAGAAAAGAACGGCTTCACATAATGGATCTCGATTCTAAGGAGTCTGCTGTATTGGATGAAAATAGCGCTTTGCAATCAAGTTGGTGCATTTTAATATTACTTTATATAACCAAATACTTCCATACTTTTTATATAAAAATATGAAAATTCGTATTAAACAGCAAATCCGTCAAAAGCGGTGTCAACAGCAGCTACCAACGTCAAGATCAAAAATAGGGAGGATGCCGCGCAAGAAGCAGCAGAACGTAGACGAATTTGGTCTATGGCTGCAGCGTCGGCTGCAGAAATGATAAAAGAACTCACTCAAAAAGCTGCACCCCAGTTCGATGATGTTACCAAAGTCTTCGCACCGATAAGTAAGGCTGGAGAGTCTTCTTATTTCAAGGGACATTTTGTAAAGGTTTACATGTCATATCTTTCATTTTATTGCAGCTCCAAGTGAATGGGCTGAAAAGCGATTGGCACTTGACGCATTACGAGAAGTGGATGACACTGAAGAAATTTCCGATGCTCAAATAGCCGATGAGTTGTTTTATGACCCTGACGCTACAGATGACGATCTGGGCATGTTTCTTGGTGCAAGCGACAAAGACTTAAAGGATCTATTCCGCGGTTCATCTGGACAAATTTTCAAAGGAAAAGCAGCTCAGCGAAGATCAAATCCCACTGGAACTCCTGGTCCAAGTGGTGGTCCCGCTGTGAAGCAAACATTTACAGAAAAGTCTGTCGAGAATGTCCGGCGAAAATCCTCCACGGGAGAAGGAGAGACGGAACGTCGAAAGTCTTCGGTAGGGTCAAACTTGACAAACCAATCGTCGGATAAAGAAGTATCCGCTCATGACTCTCGTCAGTCTCATGTAGAATCATCAGGAGCTGCGCCTCCACAACAGCGACAGTCAAAGTTGGACACTGAAGATGGAGCACCGAGTGTAGAAGGTTAAGCTTTGTTCAAAGCAATTTATTCAAACTCATGTGTAAATTCTAGTGTTGTTAAATTAAAACTAACTATTTAATTGAATTCTACATTTGTGTTTTAATTATAAATGCATCATACAGTGAACCGCAGAGGGAGTACTCAGCAGCAGGTAAGTCGATCGAATTCGATCAACGAGGATTTTTTTTACATATATGAAGAACCTGTAGAGAAGAGCGAAACGGATGTTCAAGACGATACCACTGATGAAAGCGAAGTGGAGCCATATTTCCCTGCTGATGTGAATATTAACGTTGACGAGGCCCTTGTTGGTTTAGAGAATTTGTTAGACGAGTAAGTACATTATATCTGATCAAGTAAAAGCAAGTCTCAAAATGCCCCAAACAGACATTGTTCATTGAGTAGTAATTTATTGTTGACAGCTTTAAGCTTGAGTCCCGGATCACAGATCGTTTCAAATATAAGTTAATTAACAAATACAGCCTACTGCTTCAGGCACTAATTACTTATCAAGAGCGAGAGACTGAGACAATAACTCATTTGCAGACAAAACGAAAGATACTAAATGCTCTTCATCAGTTTGTAAAGACAGAAGCAGAGGCTGCAGCAAAGGCAGTTGTTGGTAATATACATAAACCTGGAGTTTGACTTCTGACATCATAATTTTGAATTTGTAGGCTAATAACCTAACTTTAATGTCTTAGCTGAAGAAGAAAAGGATGAAGACAAAGATGATCAAGGTCAAGCACTCGATCTTGTCGGAAAGCATGATGAAGCCGGTGAAAAGGGAGAAGGGCAAAAGCAAAAGGAAAGCCAAGGACTGTCCATCGAGGAAATGCCTGCAGCAACTATTCGAGAGACTTTGTTAACTCAGAAAAACCGGTAAAATAATCGAAAGAAGTATACTTAATTGGATTGCATTTTTCATTATTCAAGAGGAAAATTTATTTTACTCTCTCTCTAATCTATGTATGTACTTTTACAGCTTGGATGTGTTGGAATGTATTAAAAAAGTTCACGTACTGCAATTGAAACAGTTAGAGTTTGAAAGAACGCTGCTGAATTTACATTACAGTAAAATGGTGAAACCAAGTGAAATTTCCAAAGAAATTAAGGTCAGTTGTCTGTTAGACAGAAACCCATGCATTCGCCAATCCTCCAGTTGAAAGTGGAAACAAAAGCGTTTTTCGCAAAGTAAATACAAACTACAAACCTTTCACAATTATTTCGTCATTACATTTGTGTATCTAGGATGGACGACGTCAAGTGAACGATCTTCAGTTGGAAATCTCCTCCATCCATCAAGAAATGGGACAAATTCAAAATGAGATCCGCATCCAAGAAAAACACGTACTTGAAGAGGAGAAATCTGTAGAAAAACTTGAGTTGGAAGCATTAACGAAACAGGGTGAAGTGCAAGTTCTTGCAAACAAGCCAGTCCACATTGCCAAAGAGGCAGACAGGGAAGCGCAAAAACTAGAACAGCTTCAGGATACTCACGATAATATTTGTACTCGACTAATGGACAGCATGGCCATTTACCACGCAAACCAATCCAAAGTGGACGTGTTAGCTGCAGAGTTAACCAGTCTTACAAAAATGGAAATAAAGTTGTCTCAACAGAAAAAGTCTGCAGCGAAGGATTACGATACTTTGTTCAGTCAAATGGACAATTTGATGAGCAGAGAACATCTAATGCTTGACAGAGCCACTTTGCTCACTGAACGTATGCAAACACTTATCCGAACAAAGAAGAAAATGGTGGAAGAGCAACATCGCATGTTTAACGATGCAAACAAAAGCTTACGGGAAGCTCAAAGACTGGAAAGATCTATTAAGCTCGCATCTGATGCTTTTATAAATGCAAAATTGGCATATGACAAGATGCGATCTGCGTTTGATGCTGTGAAGCCTAGCGAGCAAAGTAGTCAGTGGGAAAAGCTGAGCCGGATGCTGCATAAAGAAATTGTGAATTTGAAAGCTGCTCTGGATAAAAAGTTGGATGAGGCAAATTACAAAAGCGGAATGGTGGCTAAATTACAAGCAAAGCTGAATGATTTGTATGAGGCACATGTGGCATCTGGAAAGGAACTCCAGGACCTGATTCGCACAACTGTACGAAAGCGACGAGAAAGAGAGGAAAAATCTGGACAGTGTATTAAGTTGGAAGCTCAAATTCAACGAATTGTTTTGGAAAAGAAAACACGGGAAATCGCCATCAATGATTGCCTTCGTTCAGAAAAGATTATTTTTAAGCAGCTTAGCAAAATGCAAAAGAGATTTAACCAACTGAAAATGGAAAAGTCAGTGATTATCAATGAGCTTTCGACTGGAAGACATTTGCTGCAAGAAACTAAGGCAAAAATTGATGATTTGGGGAATAAGTTGAATGCTTACATCACACAGACACAGTTATTTGAAGCAATGACAAAGGAAAAGTACTACATCATATTGAACGCCAGGATAAAACGTGATTCCACAAAAAATGACGCAATGAGAAGTCGCCAGAAATTCCGTTTTTATCGAAACCAGAAACTGGAGCTGTTGCTGAATAACAAAACTCTGAGAAGAGAGGCAGAGAAGCAAAAGGCTGAGTCGATTGTCATTCGAAAAGAATTTGAAAAGGCAACAGATGGGGCAGACAATTTTGCTATTAAATATAGAATCCGGATGGAAGAAATTTGTACTTTTCATGAGTACATATATTGCTATCATAAAATACTTTTGAGGGGATCAGAGGAGATCACAATTAGGGAGATGGAAAAGTCCAAATTGAATTCGCTATATGAAGAGACGAGAAAGCATGTTTTTATTGTTCAGATGAAGTATGGGGCACACTGAAACTATCTCTCCCTTTTCCCATTAAAACTAACTAACTTATTCCAAAAGTATATGGTTATTATTTTAAGATTTTTATTCATCTTTCAGTCAACCGGACGAATCAGATTACTTTAAAAAGATTGAAAAACTCAGGCAGCAATTTTATCAAGTTACTGAAACCCGACGCACTTTGGAATTTCGATTGAATGAAGATGACAATCAATCAAGGTAAGTAAGCATGTATGTATATGCATGAAACGTTTACGTTTTCGGTTAAATTGAATACATTTTAATAATAATAGTAAATATTAAGGGTAGCAGTTAATAATATGCATTTTTAGAGTACGTGAAATCAATTTCGACAAAATGAAGGATAAAGAAAGCATTGAAATATTAGAAAAGAAGTTAGATTTGCAAGAAGAATATCTTGCTGTTCGGGATGTAATTGGCCTTGAAAAAACTCTGTTAGAAAATCATCTCACAAAAATCACAGAGGATGCTCTTGAGCAAGCCTTGTATCTCAAGGACTTTTACGGGGAACACGTGAAAGCCATTACAAACATCAGGAGAAATCTAAACAATGTCTCTCAGCAAATAGAAGGATTCATCTGTGAAAACGCTATTGCTTCAGCTCAGGCAGACATTGCTGAAAAACATTACAACCACTGCATACAAATCCTTGACATAGCCGAAAAACGTTGGCAAGAGGGTCTTCCTCCCACCGACGATATGCAAGAGGAATGGAACAGAATGCAATGGAGAAAGCTTATGATTAAAAGAGCCAATGCGAATTATAAAAAGAGTGGGTTCTTTCGTCAAGTGAAGCCTTGGAATGGTACACAAATCCAGACAAACAAGTGGTCCATTAATGACAAAAACCGGAGGAAACTGGAAGATCCATCCTCTAGCGTATTAGGTTGGAGCTTTAGTGCAGTTTCTGATCCCGTTAGAAGTAGTACAAGTACAAGTTGTAGACAACCAAGTAATAAGTACACTTGCGATAAACGAGGGAGTGCTAATAAAATGAAGACGAGCAGTAGTATGAGGAATTAATTAGACTTATATTATATTACGTCGTGATTTTTATAATGACGTGGAAAATAATATATTATTATCATGATTTCAATAATACACATTTCCGTTTTATGACATTGACTGAAGGGACGCGTCTCCTGTAAATTTTACATTGACGGATCGAAAATATTGTTTAAGAATAAATACATACGCAATATTTTGATTATAACAATGATATTAAGAAGCCTCTTTGTATTTGCCAACTACAATTTTGTTTACTACATTAAGATTTGTTCACTTTCACATGTAATATTATCAGTATCACTATACCCCACCCCCGTATTTCAACTTACACGTTTACAAAGGTTGCCGTTTTTGTATTAAAGTACCTCCAAATTTCTAGTGACTATAAGATTTCAATACTTGGTTTTCGATTTTAATACGAGCGAACTGCTGGAGGTACAGTGTTGCATTCCTGCTTATCCAAAGTGTGATCGATGACTGGGCGATAAGTGAGGCTTACTTTACCAGAATCTATGTCCACCAACGAAAGAGTATGTTTGCGCCAGTGTTCCTCATAAGGTTTAGCAGTTTGTCCATTCAGAGGTTTGGAATAGTCATATTCATCAATACGATCCTTAAAGTCTTCGCGCGCATGTGCTCCACGGGATTCTTTACGTGCTTCTGCACCATTAATGGTTTGAACAGCGTTGATCATTAGATTTTGAAGTTCAAGAGCCTCCACAAGGTCCGTATTCCAAACAACTCCACGATCAAAAAGCTAAAGAAAAATTGCAGCATTTTTAATTGATTGCACTAGGCAGCATCGCAATGACTTATTCATGTAATTCTATTAATGTACACAAAAATTTCAAGTTGCAATCAAATCAGCATAAACCATGTTTTACCTTAAGATCCTTGAGACGTTGGTATATTTGAGCTACTTGTTGAACTCCTTCCTTTAGCACTGCGCCAGTTCTGAACACAGCTGCATGTCCCTGCA
The DNA here is from genome assembly GCA_034694325.1 of Entomobrya corticalis. Lineage (NCBI taxonomy): Eukaryota > Metazoa > Arthropoda > Collembola > Entomobryomorpha > Entomobryidae > Entomobrya > Entomobrya corticalis. The sequence goes on along the minus strand of JAQFYG010000265.1, from coordinate 19,061 downwards.
TAGACCTTTGGAGTGTTAAACGAAGATCTGCTACAGTTGTTTGTCCGTTGGCATGTCTCAGCTTGTCCAGATTATCAACAGAAAATTCTCCAGCATTATCCTTCAATTCGCCAATAGTTTGTCCAGGTTTATTTTCAGAAGCAATTGTCTTAGCACAAGCACGCCCAAAAACTACCAAATCCAGAAGAGAATTTGCGCCGAGGCGGTTTGCTCCATGAACAGATGCACACGCTGTAAGCCAACATCAGATTAAATAAAATACCCAGAAAAATGCGCAAATTCGTAAATAAATACAAATGCAACATAACATAAATTTACCAGCTTCTCCGCAGGCATATAATCCTGGAACAACTTTGTCTCCGCCTTCTTTAGTATATGTAATAACTTGTCCCTTATAGTTGGTTGGTACACCTCCCATGTTGTAGTGTACAGTTGGTAAAACTGGAATAGGTTCCCGAGTGACATCTACTCCTGCAAAAATCATTGCCGTCTCAGATATTCCAGGCAACCTCGTGGCCAATTGCTCTGGGGGCAAGTGATGCAGCTGAAGGTAAACGTGATCTTTATCAGGTCCGCAGCCACGCCCCTCACGGATTTCAATTGTCATAGCTCGGGAAACTACATCTCGGGACGCTAAATCTTTAGCGTTTGGAGCGTATCTCTCCATAAAACGCTCGCCTTGACTGTTGATTAGATAGCCTCCTTCTCCACGACAGCCTTCAGTAATCAAACAACCTGCGCCATAAATTCCAGTTGGATGAAACTGGACGAACTCCAAGTCTTCATTAGGAAGCCCAGCTCGGGAGACCATGGCAGTACCATCACCAGTACATGTGTGAGCAGAAGTACAGGAGAAATAAGCTCTGCCGTATCCTCCAGTCGCTAGCACAGTATTCTTAGATCTGAATCGATGAATAGATCCATCTTCCAAATTCATAGCAATAACACCCCGGCATTCACCACCTTCCATGAGTAGGTCAAGTGCGAAATATTCTACAAAGTACTGACAGTCGTATTTAAGTGATTGGCCATAAAGTGTGTGGAGAAGCGAGTGCCCAGTACGATCTGCGACACAACAGCAACGATGTGCCTGCCCTCCCTTTCCATATTTCAATGACTGACCACCAAATGCACGCTGATAAATTTTTCCGTCGTTAGTTCGGCTAAATGGCATACCTACAAGTACAATTAAAGATTAAAACAATAGTTATTAAAATAAAACTTGAGAAAGTGAGAAATGTAATTAATGCGCAGATTTGTCCCTATTGCACACACCATAATTTTCCAATTCAATAACAGCTTTAGGTGCTTCTCTAGTCATATAATGGATGGCATCTTGATCCCCAAGCCAATCAGATCCCTTTACTGTATCGTACATGTGCCACCTCCAGTCGTCCTCTTCCATGCTTCCAACAGCCGCATTGATTCCACCTTGGGCGGCAACTGTGTGCGATCGAGTTGGGAAAAGTTTTGTAATAACAGCGGTTCGAAAACCTTCTTCCACCAAGCCGAAAGCTGCCCGGAGACCAGCTCCTCCAGCACCCACAACCACTGCATCAAATGTATGGTCTACAACTGGATAACCCTTCCCAAGCTACATCATACATATACAATATAATTATCATTTATAAATAGGTATATAGTAAATATGTTCAAGCTGAAAATAAAACTAATTTTCTCACCGTTTTTGTCTTAACAGTAGATGCTTTTAGAGCGGTAGCGTGGAAATTCTTCACAGACCATACTGGAACAGTGACTCCACCCTATTTCCAAAAGTAACATTTGACATTCATTTCAATTTTATTTTGCTCAAACGCGTTTCATTTTTTAACAAAAATAAATTTTACCTTCTTTGCGAAAAGGGAGCCAACACTTTGAAATATTCTGGAAGTGGCCATTGTGAATTCCAAATGACTTCAGTCGAAAGCCACTACCATCCAAGTTAGGGTCTCTAATTGATTGAAAGACAAAAATTAAATATTTAACATAAACATTTTTAGTGAAATTAATATCACACTTCCAACTTCCCTCAATTCAATTTCAAGTACTTCACATGCTGTTAACCTGACACTATACATGAAACTACACTGACAATATGTGAATATTTATTATGATAATTTGGAATTCAGAAATTTTTAACTAACCTTCAACCTTGGCGTACTGAATATTTTTACCAGTGATACAATCCTTCCACAACCATTGAATTAGAGAAGGAAAATGGCAATATTTCTTCTCACTTCCTTTCACGTTCAAATCTATTCGGTTTAATAATAGCTCAATAGGCACAGAGAAAGGTTACCAAAAAACAAAATAGTATTCACCTTTGAACAACAAGCTGGTTTACCACCAGTGAAAGCACTTTTCTCACATGATGATCAAAAACATAGTCGTCAGCTGCTGCCTGCGACGCCGTTGTTTTGCTCGTAACGCAACTGTCCAACCGGCGGCACCAGAAGAGAGCTCTGCCTCTCACATTTTCATTCCTTTGCTTTCCTTTCGAGTGATGGTCTACCGCGTAAACCATGGTGTGTATCTGTAAACTGTAAACTCCTTCACAAACAGTAAGATTCAGTAACTTCAAACTTTCCTTCAACAAACAACTTTTCCTTCTCTTCTTTCTCGTTTTACTTTCTTTACTACATTGAAATTAATTTCTTATCCTTGCTTTCTTTGCTAATTCATTGTTGTTCACATAATAATTCTCGTTTGTCGTTTATCTCATTTTACCCCATGTCGGAGTCGGAGAAAATGTTTGTGACTTTGATTTGATTGAATGCAGAAGAACAAGTAATAACAATATAACATGGAAAGTTTTTGACACCTACACAATTTAGTGTAAGTTTTCTAATAGATGTACATAAAAGATTTTATTAAAATGCTCAATTAAATATACATAATAATGTAGCATATAAGCATATTTAAACATTAAATAAACATTTATCCATATGAAACATGACTTTACATGACGCATGTTTATCATATCATTATTATCATAAAATACGTAAGTGTTATTGTGCTAAATTGTGAAAGTCAAGCTCAAGCTGCTTCATTATTGTGGAAACTGGAGAAATGCTATCGTATTTCCTTCTAATTTCCGCTTCACCGATCGGGAGTCGGGAACATGTCTTGTTCACATCCTGAGCAACTGACTCAAAACAGTTTCCATTTCCGACAGACAAAGGGATTTAACTTTTTCCCTTATCAAATCAACGACGCAAACGCAATTTGAGACGTTTAGATTGAAAAAATCATGTTAAGTTGAAATACAACACATTTTCCAGAAAATTCTGCCTACAATTCTTAACTCGCCTCTGGCCTACACACCACACACGATTTTCTTGATGCGGCACCACAACGTGATTTGTCTTCTGTCGTTTTGTAATTTTGTAAACCCTAGAAAATCAAATCAAAGGCAAACAGTCAATAACCCAGAGAGAGAGAGAGAGTTGTTTATGTAAATTTCTGCTCCATTCCATAATACAAGATCAACTCATTTCAAATCCCATCATTCACATCTTTAATTCCATGCTATAATAATATACATAAATATCATCTTGGATTCATTTTTCAGGTGGGCGTGTTAAAGTACTATAATGTTTCCATCAAATGTGATCATCCATGCAATTGCAAACATGTTTTTCATATTTGTCCGTGATCCCATGTGAATGTTGAAAATGTCATTATGCTCATTACCCCATCATCCATGTTGTAAAAACCTACGAAGATAAATTTAATAATCATCATCTTTTGCATTTTATCCATTTGGATTCGGTATGCAAGAAGCATTAAGATCTTCATATCGTATTTATTAGCATTTTCTAGGTTTAATACTTAATATTGCCACTGTGGTTGGGGCCTGCTACTTTGTTTCCATACTAGGCTTTAAGCTGTTTTTTATTACTTTTCGAGAGCAAAACTGAACCAAATTATTACTTTACCCCAATCACAATAATACGGCAGCATACTGCAGTAGTAGTGGCAAAATAACAAGTAGCTACCCACTAAACCAATTTAACTACACGGATTAATCACATATAGGCTTGCTGAGAAACGTTGTTTTGTTGTTACATGAAACACTTCAACTTGGAATTTAGCAATTTTAAACAGTCTTACTACTTACTACTTAGTATTTGCCGAGTTTGTCCTTTTCTTTTGAACGAAAATTCGAGAGTAGAGGAATAAAACTGTCTATCAAAAATCTAATTCAAACGACAAAAAGATGAAATGTATTACGTATTAGTAAGTATTTTTAGTAAGTGTATTGAATGAATATTGCGTATTTAGTAAAAATGTTAGGTAATTTATTTCCTTTAAAAAGGTAGTCCTTTTTATCTCTACTGAATGCTTTTATCTATGATCCAAATCACATCATTCAGTCATATCCAATCACAATCAGCATAATTATCATGATATTTTATTGCCATACAACATATAGTACACTCCCCTTTTTTCTTTACCCAAATCAAACAAAAACAAAATTACTAGTTAGATCGCTTTTCTGATTGATATTGACGATTGGAAGATTAAAAATAATGTCCTGATCATAGTCATAAGGAAGGAGATTGGAGTTTAAACATATAATTTTGTCTCAAACGCATTCATGAAACTAACAAAACTAACTTCAAAAGTAGCAAAATTAAAGCTAAAAGGATGCAAATTTATTTCAGTTGGTCGCGTTCAGGATAATAATTTGGAAGCAGAAATGCATTTAATATACAACATTCAATGACTCGAACTCGACATGCACTAAAATGCAATATTAAATAGATTTACGTCAAAAGATCTCTCATGATTTCATCAAAACTTCATATAAATACTGTCATCAACAAGTTTAGCTAGAATCAATTTTCTGCTTGGAATATTCTTCGTAATAAAAACATCTTTCCATTCGACATTAATTTTTATGATTGAAGACTGAGATATGAAATGTTAAATATATGTCTTCAATCTTCACAAGTTTATCGACTGACTGAGAGTGGAGGAAAGTCAAACAAGTGTAAAAATGCTGGCTACACAGAGAAAGAAGCTCAAGTCCGACAGTCAAAATCAAAGAGTTTTCTCTCTGCAATTACATTATGGTAAAACCTTATTGGTTGTGAAATAGGTATACGCATATGTGCTGAGAGTGAGTGTTTCTCATATTTCACTTCACACAGAAACCCAGCAAAATCGAGCCAGCAGCGAACATATTATTATTATCACCATCATGATCGCCATCTCATCAGAGAATGTCGTAAACAACAAAACAAGTCAATTTCAATGTTGAGTGCATCAAATTAAAGAAAGTAATTATCGTGTATTTCTTGAAATTCATGAGAGTTGGCATATATTCATAATACACAAACATACATGAACATTGCAAGTTGTTATTATGTCGATATATATCATGGTCACAGACTGTAATTTCAAAGATACCGTGAAACTGGCAACAAATATCGCTGATTAAGTTTGATTGGGTTTTTATTAGACATACAACAGTATCCAGTAAAATCCAATTCGCCAATATTCACTGTGACTGAATGTCTCACCATAACCAGTAGATTCGCAATCGCCACATTACATTGCCATCACCGCTATATCTCTGTAATCTAATCATGTCATGGAATTGTACAAACACATACAAAATTAAAATGCAAGAAAATTGCCTACGAGCAGAAAACAGCAAAATAATATGAATGTATTGAAGAAACCCTTTTGCTGTGATGATATGATCAAACGTGAAAAGCATTACAAATAATATATTATATATAGTTGAAATACTTATATACCTATTTATATTGCCATTGCCATACTACTCCCGGTCCCGGTTATGTGATGACTTTGCTGACTGATCTCATCAACCCTATGCGCGAATTTATATGATACAATGAAATATCATGTACTTATCCTGATCATGTATGTTTGCTTAATATTATTTTCAGAGTTTACAAAAACAGTCACCCGGTCGCGGTCGGTGGATTGGTCTGTGTCTGGCTGAGAATGGAAAAAGTGAAGTGAATGCCTTATCTTAACAAACATGTAACTTTTTTAGAAAAACAACTTGACTTGATACATTGCGCACGGCTTTACGTTAGCGGAGAGAAAACAGGAGGAGGAGGATGCGGCCAAATTGTTAGCAGCTGCTGGTTTACTACCAAAAAAATGATATAACCGGTGGCATGATATGATGCGGTGGTTGCAGGATGGGATGGATAAGCTAAACAAAGTATATTATGCCATAGATATATTTGATGTTTTTGCACTTGCTTTTCGGTTCAATTGGAATATTTTCGCATGCGTTCTTTTATTTTATTGGCTCTTTTTGCAAAAACAACAAAGCAGAGCCACAAAATCCAAGCACATCGAATCAAATATAGACAATTCCTGGGTAAAATAAATATAGTAAGTTTAAAGTTTGCTTGTCTACTTGTCTAGAGTTCTAAACATTTTATTGCAGCCAAGTAAAAAACAGAAACCCTTACCCACAATTCAGCTACATAGTTGCATTGCCTAGTAGGGTCTCATTAATAGGGCATTATTTGATCCAGAAGACTGGCTGACCTATACGATAAGTATGTATCATGCATAATCCAAATATTGAATTTTGGTGTGCACTTAATATAAATAAGATTTGCAAGCAAAGTTCATCAAACCAAAGAAATCGAAATTTTTCATTGTTAAAAAACAAAAGCAAAATGAAAAAAGTCAACACAATGGGCATAAAATCATTATTGTATTAAGAACAAAAACTGTGAAGAACAAACCTCTTTGAACTCGAATATTTAAAAATTACAGAAATTACAATTATTCATTGATTTTATCAAATATGCCCACCTTGCTTGCGGTTTGTATTGCAAATAGTTGAAATGATTATCTTTAATGCACATAAAATTGATGATATTGTATCCTATTATTCTCTTGTACATTTTAATTTTATTTAATTTTCATATGCTATTCAAGTTAAACTACACATGCCAATGATATCATCGTAATCAAATAAATATAATTCAATATAATCAACTTTTTTTATTTGTTATATATTTTGCTATTATTTTTCTATCTTGCTTGAAGCATCAACAATTCTATCTTTTCATTTGTTTTTATTCCACTTATAAAATAAAAGACAGAATAGAACGTAGACAATAAAGAGCCAAAAAGCGACAAGTTCAACCAAACCTGTCACAGACAGAGAAAAACCAAAGTCAATAGGTACGATATAAAAATATCTAAGCCTTATAGATACACAGAGCAAATACTTGTAGATGAACTGATCACAAATATGTTTATGCATTTAATATTGTATTGACTAGTAGAATATGGTGATGCTGATAATGCCTAAATGATTCTGTATATCAAATCACGTTTGGTACTTTCTAGACACATTGTGTTAAAAGATGTTCTAAGAACATTGTTTTTATATTTTATATATTTCAGCACAAAAGTAAAAAAATCAAACAATGTGCAAATAGGGAATACGTGGTATGTATATAACTGTGTGGGTATGTTATTAATGTTAACAGCATGTTCAAACTTCTAAAACTAAAATACCAACTGGCCAGTATAAGTTATGTTTTTATATAAACGGATTTGGTTTGGCTGTTGTTGGACAAGAGTCGCATCGCAGTCGAGTCGCAGCCAGTGAGGGAGGACAAAAATAAGAATATCTAAAAGATGGAAAGAGAAGTTAAGTTTAAGTAAAAAGTAGACGAGAGTAAGTGTGTATGTATGTATAAAAACAGGATTTTTTATTGCGAATTTGCGCCGCGCACGTCGGGAACGGAAACATTACAGTTTGTTGAACCTGAATATCATCAAGGACTCCTCTCCAATCCATCTAATCCGCCACCACCACCACTAGCTGCCAGCAGTGCAATGCTGCTATAAGAATATATTATAGCCAGTGATGATTTTCATGATGATGATTATGATGATGATGCTACTGGTTTCGTTTTTTGGTGTGCCATCCTACTTATTATATCATTCTTGTGTGTTTTTTTATTTCTACGCATATGTACTTTTTAAAAAATCTCTGCTCACAATCTTTGCTATTATTATACTAAACTTCTGTGTGACGGTATATAATATGTGTATGTACATACCTATCTAATATTTATGTTTAAAAGAACAAAAAAGACGAAGAGTTAATCCTATGAAAGAAACAACTCTTGTCCAAGAAGAATGCGATTAATACGCGAATATTTCTTGTAGTTGTTTTAGCGCTGCGTGCAGAGTATTATGATGTTTAGGTATGTACCGAGATGCCAGCCCAGCCTAAAACAGTCTTTCATACTCTATACTCTTATTGTGCATTGACTTTTTCATGCTTATTTGTATTATGATTATCAGACAGACACACGATGATAATATACCGAAACCATTTATTTGTAAAGTTGATGATGATTTTTTAGTGTTTAGGTTTTTTTGAAGTTAAGTTGGCGTTGAGTTTGTGCTTTGTTGGATTAATATTATTGTAATAAGCTCGGCTTCATAAAAACCGATTACACAACGAATCCAAAAACCAGACACATACATGTGGACAACATGCACGTATTATTAGTAATGATTTTTGAAAAATTCTGTTTCTTATGATAAAATTGGAATAAATTGTTCTTTGGTTTGCATGTCTTTTTACCTAAATGTGTATCATTATTTTTATATGAAAAGGCTTATAGATTGTATGTTCTGACGCCTCCATCATAATTTCATCAAATATTTAGCGCTATAACATTTTACTTAACTTTTGTTATGTTACTTAACTTAATGTTTAAATATGATTTTTTACAAACAACTTTGCAACGCAATTTTGTGTTTACTACTGGCAGACATTTTCATTGCCTCAACTTATTTTTTACAGTAGATAGGTTTATGTACAATGCCAACAAGGGAACAAAAATGTAATAGTGCATTTTATATTATGCTAAGGAGTGAATATCATTGAAAATGGCAATGAACTGACGGTGCTTAAAAGTTCCATGACTGGACAGTTGATGGGACTGGACAACTGGAAAACACAATGAATGCAGCTTTTACTACTCCATCACAACACAAAACTGATGGAAAAAGCAATGTTGTATTTTGTGATACATGTGGGGCACTGTGAACACTGCGCTGATGTTTGCAGCGTTGACGATGTAGATGTTTGTTTGAGAAGAATATTTATTGTTTTCTCTAGTTATTACACTAAAAGCGTCAATATTAACTATTGCTATCATCATGAACGAACTACGATCGTCAGTAGCCATCATATACAGGTAGTCATATAATATGTAATCATAAAGCTCATTGTTTTATAAAAAACCTAAATACAACATCACATGATTGTTTGAGCTGTAATACTTCTAGAATGTCTAGATAAAGAGTTTATAAGAGAGTGTCTAGATTACTTTCGCTGATAACGTCGCGTCAGGGTCCAGGGTACCAATATGGTTGACATCCTAGAAATAAAAGCTTTCGCCTTTTCCTTTCTTCAAGTTTCTTTCTAGTTATTTATATTTATTAATTTGCCAAAACTAGTCTCGTTATTTCTTTTCCTCCATACTAGACCAGCCCTCGCCTCGTCACGTCGTCCCTCGAATATCCATACAGACTGAATGTCTGATGTATTGAGTGAGCGTGTACATGCTGTATGCTGATATAGTTTTAAAACCCAAACGAGAAAAAGGGAGAGACAGAGAAAGAGTGGGTGGAAATGTAGGAAAGACACGCTGATGGTGCTATTGTTTTATTGCACGCTTCTTTTGGACTGTGTAGTCAGTCAGTCTTATTGACAAAATCGATCCGAAGAATTATTTTGTTAATTCACATTCCCCGCATACTTTTTATTCTGGAAAGCTAAGTGAAAAACCTATATAAATAATATTACAATGTCTAAATTTAGGTATACTGTCTATGACCCTTATAAAATCGTAATGCATGTACGCACGTAGTAACTCTCAGAGTTTAAAATGTAAACTAAAGTTAAGTGTTTTTCAAAGCTGCTCATTTTTTGATGTATAAAATCGAATTGTGTTTTAGTTGAAGACAGTGCAGTACCGTTTCCTGTAGTCAAATTAAGACTGTTAGGTAGCATAAATATTTAATGCTATAGGAAAAGCGTGGTATTGACCGTATAAAGGCGCGTGTACCACCTTGTATGTCTGTTTTCAGATAGTTTTGCACGCGTAAACTTATAAGATGAGTATCTAAAGCAAACATAGGTACTATATACATGCAAAGTTGGAATTTTGGAATACCAGCAGATAAGTTGTGTAAATATATTTATTTTATAGATACATGTATACTTTTTTCCTAAATAAAAAAATAGCTGTAGGCTAGCAGACACAAAAGCGTTGTAAAAAATACCAAAATAATAATATCATATTTAACCAAGTCACTCGCTTCCATGAATTCTTACACTTTGTAAGTGCGTCTGTACTCTGTACTAAGAATTCAACATTAATGGATTGAGGATTGCATTACACATTGTTATTTTGAAAGAGCATTTTTCGTCGTAAACACTCGAGACGCGCCAAAGGCATGAGTACAGTGCTCTTTCTTGGTTTGCTTGTTGAGAAGCCATATATTACACAAAAACAATGGTGCGTCCTTTGCAAGCGTCCTTTTCCACGTTACGTCAATGCGATGCAATGCATGAAAGGAAACGCGAAGGAGGGGAGAAAATGATGATGACGGTGATGATGTTGTGGCGGTGGTGAGTGGAGTTACTGGAGTTGTACGTTTGTAGTAAAATAGTAAAGCCACGTCAGTAGTGTGGAAATGGGAAGCATTGTAATGGAATCGAATGAAGTTATAGTAAAAGTTCTGCAAAACGGGGTTTTTACTTCATATGGCATAAAAATGTTTTTTTTCTTTCTAGTCGGTCGACTTCTCTTGACTTTTAGCATTTTCGTAGAAAAATGTGTAGGCAGGCACATCCCTTGTTGTTTTGTTTTTATATGAAAACATGAGCAGAAAGAGAGAAAAGGGGAGGGGCAGAGTTGCCTTGAAAAAATTCGATGCATCATCAAATTGTCAACAAAAAAAGGACAGATAATATCACACATCACAAGACGACAAGCAAAAAAGGGATTATCCTTCGATTGTATTGTAGCACAAAAAAGGTTTTCTTGGAAAATATACTTTCTACGCATACCTATTGCATGTTTATGATGATAAAGAAAAATATGATTAGATGAGCATGCTGATGATGATGATGACGAAGGAGAAAAACAGTTGTTACGATATGATGTGCGATGATGTGATGAGGAAACACTTTTTATTATAAGCTTACTTAGTAATAAAGCTGTTTGCACTTAAGCTTATGAGAAAATGATGGTTAATGTTGTTTTTATGACAGCTTGTTTACTCTGAAAGAGCTGCTGTAACTATTTTAGGTACTTGTGCATTTATAGCACACATTTGATACTGATGACGAGAATGACAGTCATATTATTAGGGATTGGAATTGGGTATTTGAAAAGTTATCATACGTTTATGAAGGACTTGGTGATGAAAATTATGTTATTCCTGCTGCTGTTGCTGTGTATCTGGTATATTGGTGAATCAGAGGTTAATTGGAATTGGAACAGTCAACAGTGGAAAATTTTCAATGGTTTATTCGATTTTCAAACTGTAAAAAATTAAAATTAATATTATGAAGACTTATTGAAGCATGGTTGATTGTGACGATGAAAAGGCATGAAAGTGAAAAGGACAACATACTTTAAGTAGGTTAATATTTTATTATTGAAGACAAAAACAATTAATAATGGTATTTGACGTAATACACCAATGATTATTTATTAATGTTATGTTTTAATGGGTACAATGCAAACTGTAAGTCGGTTTTAGTATATGCAACATGCATGCAACATCATTGTGCACGTTCTCAGTTCAAACTCTGACCGGTGTCATTCACTTTTGGAAGGGTTTATATGAAATTAAAGCGGAAGCTTGCATAAATATATTTGACAGTGTCATATTAATTGAGTATCTTTCATGTTAATATGCGCGTGCTTTTTGTCCTGTTAGATTACTAAATAATGGAGAAAGACTGCAGATCGTCTCTCATCATGTCATGAAACAATATATGGGTTTGGTAAAAATGACACGTCGTCACCGGCACGTCCTACAAATAATGCATACATATTGATGAATTTATTGTAGCTTAGAATGTTATTACCATCATAAAAACCCCCCATTTACCTGAGTGAACCCATCTACCCAAATGAATCTTGATCGCTATCCTTGTCGCGACGCTATTAATTTTTGGTAAACAAGATAATAATGAACTCGAGAGGTGTTTTGTCTGTTTTTATTGTATGGAAATGCTGGAAAAGCAGAAGAGAACGATGATCAATTGGGTAACGTACCGGCCATGGTCAGAGGCTTTACTTGCTACTGCTACTGCTACTCTGATGTTGTGCTGCTGTTGATGAGAAAGATAAACATCTCATTGATTAGATTCACATGGAAAATATTTTGCTACACATATTCACCTGAAGCATTGTACATACAGAGTAAATTCATCGGTATGCTTGTGGCATGTGTATGATGCGAAGAAGGAGTTTACCGTATATATTAACACGGCCAAAGTCCTATCCCTGACGTCTGAAATGATGAAAATATTTGCATTGTTAATTGGGGTGACGTGAGAAGAGAAACGTTAAAATCCTAATTATAGTTTTTAAAAGTGTGGGTTTAGGAGTTATGTACGTGCCATAATGATAACGATATAATATTAAATTATTTGTTCAGTTGTTGCCAATGCATATATATCCTATAATAAAAGTTGCTGAATATTGTATTTGTCTGCGGAGTCAACATTAATGAGTTCGCGGAGTGCGGGTGGATGATCACACCTAAGCTTTCCCGATAAGTAAAAGCTGCAATAGCTTACATAATTAGCATAATATAGGCAATTACGGACGTCACATCAACAAATAGAGCATAGTTTACTTAGACAACTCATTTATTTCAATTCTTACTTTTTCTAACAATACAACAATGACTTTTCAAATGAGCGTAAGTATGAATGAATAAACATAATGAACTCTTTTTATGCACTTATCAGCCCGGCCTACGAAAAGTCAAATGATTAAAAAAGAAGTCTAGGCAGTTTTTTATCACAAAAAGAAACTGCAACTCATAGTATTCGTCGTGCATTCAGAAAATCAAAGTCTACTTATTTTACTTAAATACTTCTTGGTATTTTCTACAAAAATTATTATTTTTCCGAGGTAGTCGTTATCCACGTCACGTTAGCCAAGAACCACAACAACACGATCCAACGTCATAGTCATCGTCTTTATCATTATTCACGATCGACATCAGAATGATGATCGCACACATTCTTTCATATTTTTTGCAGTTTTTTTCTAACAGTATTCACAATCATCAACACCATCCCCAAAACAGTATAATTGACCTGCCTACTTTGTAGCATATCTCATTTTATTGTGGATGCGCATAGTTGGAAGTACACGTGCACTATGCACTACTGTGCAACTAATGCGCGTACAATAATCAAATACTAATGGCACGGCATATACCTACGCTTTCATACAACAGCAACAATATTATTATCTATAATCTATACGCGTATATCTAGGTAGAATTTTTTCATTTTTTTCATCTTGGCTTCTAGTTACATTATAAAAACTATCTAACTCAACCAAGGAACGGACTTGCTCCACATAGCGATCACGAATTACGATGATGACGATAATCATTATAATGACGAATATCATATTTCAACAATCTCAATAAAATCACACAAACATAAATAGACAAGATGAAGAGGAGGAGGAGAAGTAAGAATCGGAAAGGAGTCGAGTTGTAGTAGGAGTCATTAAAGTAGGTTACGCTGCGTTGTTGTTTACACGTGTGGCCGTATAATAATGTAAACACAAACACAACATTAAACGCATATCGTAATACCTGATCTGTAATAGAACTAAGCTCTTTTATAGAAGAAAAAGATGTTATAATAAAAGTTGTTATTGTTAGCATTATAAATGTAAGCGTTCATTGGCATTATTGCAAATATCATATAAAATAATGTAATAATAACAATATCGTACCTAGGCTTAATTTTTATTGCATTTTTTACTACGCACTTGAATAGGAAACACCTGCTACGTTTTCTTTATTTTTCTCCCTTTTCCTCTGTTGTTTGTTCGTACTCAGCTTATCGGCCAGATTTTTCTAGCTCTTCTATCGCTATCTCTCCTTCTCATGCATGCATATTCATTCATTTAAATGGAATATTTTTATGATCACTATACATTTTACGGCAACTCTGCAACCACCACGCAAGGAAATAAAAAGTTCCGTTATAAAATAGTAATAATTTTCCCCAGTGTCACGTTCATGCACTTTTACTACTGCGCAGTTACAGAGAGTAGCAAACAGCGGTATTAAAGGCAGCGTGAAACGCACACAGAGAGAAAGACAGGTAATAGGCAAATGACCACAAAGATGATAAAACGTTTTTTACAGGAACTCATAATAATAATATGAATCGCAGCGCAAAATGCAATCACGGCACATAATATTGAGTTTCAAAACGGAGGAGAAGAGCATTCTAGACATATCCATAATAAAGTGTGTAGGTTTTGTTTCGAATGTTTTTTAGGTTTGAGTGCGAGGATACATACATACTCCCATCCACATGTCCTTACGTCACCCAACACAACAGAAGAGCAAACACATAAAAGGGAATGCTGTGTGCCTGTGTAAGTGTGCAGCATGTTTGAGGCTTCTATCATCGTTTCTAGCGTGGTCTAGCTAGCTAGAGCGTCTATGGGTGCACTTGAAGAAAATGAATGGAATGAATGAAAATAGTAAAACTATATGGGGATCGGCTTTTACTATCTTTTACGCAGCAACACGACTTCCACTCTGGTGGAGTCCACACACAAACAGGACGCTGCTGTTTCTCTGTTAGATACGTTAAAAACCCATGGTCTAGTAATGTATATCCATTGCGGCAGCGTTGAAACTGTGGAGAACCAGTAATGTAACAGGATTAAAGTGCTATATTATAACAACAAAGTATGTACATGTACGTACATGAAATGAAATATGGAATGTGAAAAGGTTTAAAGCTACGTCAGCGAGAGAGAGAATTCTCAGGATACGGAAGGCTGAGCAGACATAATATATATATGAGTAACTTTATAAAACATGCAGCTTTTGGCTTTTACCATTGTTATACAGTTCTCTAGTT
Source organism: Entomobrya corticalis (assembly GCA_034694325.1). Taxonomy (NCBI): domain Eukaryota; kingdom Metazoa; phylum Arthropoda; class Collembola; order Entomobryomorpha; family Entomobryidae; genus Entomobrya; species Entomobrya corticalis. The sequence goes on along the minus strand of JAQFYG010000265.1, from coordinate 3,874 downwards.
CTCTGAGAACTAACGACAGGAGGGCGAGAGCGAAACTTTTATGTGAGTAGGTACATACCTTTTTATGTATCAACTTTTATAATTTTTTGGACTATTATACATTGTTGTTCACAGCTTTATAAATTTTGCAGTTCTGATTTGAGTTGGTTGAATCATAGAACTTAATTCCGTCATAGCATTATTCTGGTGATGAAAGTCAAGCAGCATGGTAGAGAAGAGGAAAAGGACGAGAGAAAAAAGCGAGATGAGTAGAGAGAGAGAGAGAGACATAGGCAGACGAAGTGCTTGTGTACTTATGTAAACAAAAAAGCACGACGCAGTTTCCTCACTTGTTTTATGTCTAGATGTAAAGTATTATATATTGCAATATGATGCTAAATTTTATATCGTTATATCAATGCACAAAAATGTATGTAGACAATCCATTAGGTTTTTTACAGCACCCCATCCGTTCTCATCTCTGCCTTTTAGCGCAGTCAAGCAGCGAACAACAGTTAGACTTGTTCTTATGAATGTACCTAGATGAATCATAGTCCGAAGAGGACATCAATTATCTGAGTGGAGGAAGTTGTAAGGATTCGCTATGTTAAAGGATTTTCATATATACCTAAATACATTTCATGCAACATTTAAAGTCGAAGTAGGTATACCTATATGCTGTTACAGTTCTTGTATGTATTTACTTTACTAATGTGTATTGCGTGTCTGGCCTTAGTACTTTGTCTACTACGTCTGACTTTCAGTCAGTCAGACTCAGACTTATTCCAGAAGCGTCAGCGACCGAAAACCCGCCAGAATGTTCGGAAAGATTCACTTCCAATTTGGTGGTGAAAAGGGGAGTCTTCTCCGGCCAAATCGAAAGCTGATTTTTCTCAGAGCCCGTGTATAGTAACTTTTCTAATTAGCCAAATTATTAGGTTTAGTAATATATTAAGGTTGAAAAATTTGCAAACAAAGCAGTTGTTGAAAGGTCCCTTGACCATAGTTTTATTTATATAGGTATAAAAAGTTTCACTATACTTATTCTGCTGTACTTACGGTTTAGAGCTTTTCTCTTGAGCCCTATAATGACTTTCATAGCTATAGGTATATAAAGGGTTCACTGAATGTTGACAGTGAAGATACAGTAATATTATCCTTAACCTTACATGCATTCATCTACTATTATATTAACAGATACAAAATGATTTCATCTCCTCTGGTCACATGACGCGTAGTTAGTTCAACTACAGTGGTAAGAAAGGGAAAAACAAAAAACCAGACAGCGTAGGCATATATATATGCTTATAAGACTATAGTAGATATTCTATAGATATAATTTCCTCCAAATAGTTCGAAAAATGCGGACGATTTTTCGTCTGAATGCTTACTTTGCTACGATACTGTTATAAATGTATATATATCTGTAGTAGTGTTTTTGTGCTTAAATCTCCATATAAAAATCGCTCTTTCAGCTTAATATCACATTTTTTAAGTATATGGTGCATGGTTCATGCCTCCCGACAAGAATGAAACCATGTATCGGAGGAACACAAACACGGTATGTAGTATGAAGGGTAAGATCAAGGAATGCTATCAAGCATTCATGTACTGCTTTTATACTTATCCTTAAAAACCGAATATTGCATGCCACCAGAGCAGTGAGCTGTAGAACTATCTACATTTTCTCACTCAATCCACCTTGCTACTATTGAAACATTGACTCCTCTATAAGTTTCATATTAAAAGGCATCGGAATTTTATTAGAAAAGTGTATATTACTTCTTCATCATATGCATATAGGTATGCATGACTATGAATATAAACACATATGTATATAGATCTATATTTTGTTTACAACTTTTTCATACAGGTACATACATAATATTACAGTACTGTTATAAAGGTAAATTCTTGCTCGTTTGATTCCATTCTTATAAAACCCTTTTTATTTGAATAGTACATACAATACATAGTAAGTAGACATATAGGCTTTAGCTTTCAGCTATATACATTTTTTTCGATAGCGAGCTGCAGAAGCTCTATCGCTGAGTGAGGGAGACTAGCGAGGCATGCCTACAATCACAACACAATGATTTTACTACCACTACTACTACGACTGGGGTTTTTAGGTACGACTCGTGTCGCGTCGCTTTTCGTAGTAGTAAGTTGTAAAATGAGCAATCATGTTGATGATGATAATGATAGAAAAAACTAAAATTCTGTGTTACAGGCGTAGTCTAAGAAAGAATCAAAATGCCACAAGAAACCAGAAAAAAGAGGAGTGTTATAGTGGTAGCACGGAGGGGACGGTGATAGTTGCTGCTCACAAGAATAATAAGTCAACTATGCAGGCAAGCGATGAGGTACTTGCACGAGCAGCGAAAGAAAACTCCACTTCACTGCGTTTCTTGACTTTTCCTTATTTTTATTATTTTTACCACGACTTGCAAGTTTACTATAGGACAATTTCAGGCAAACAAGAGAATGATGATGATAATGCTGACAATGAACACAGTACATAACTTTTAGAGAAAAAGAATAACAATATGCCATGCATACCAAAGTAGTTGAAGATTTTTTGGGGATAATAATGGATTCTGTGTTTTGGCGTGGTTTCTTCTTCTAGTAGAATTGAAGTAAGAATAGAAGATGAAGCAAAGAATAGATTTTTTTGCTTTTATAATGTTATTACCACACATGCCTACCTTATCTCTACTTGTTAGCTAGTGAACTTCTTTACGGCTCCTTTATATTTTGATGGCTTTGGCTTTTGGCTGCTGAACTAGTCAACTGCCACTTCTACTACTGCTGCATAATTGATATATAGAGCAAGGATGCGGATGCATACATAATCATAACCAAACAAAACAACAACAACAAAAAAGTCTGCAATTTTAATGAGCTCACTAAGAACAACAACAAAAGAAGAACACAGCAATGTACAGAGGTATGTATGAAAACGATGTTCATTTGCTCTTCGTCTCCCGTTTCTTATTTTAGTACATGGAAAGCTCGAAAGCTGCAAAGTTAAACCTTGTGGAATATTAGATTTTATCGCTCAATTCTCTACTACTTTACTCTCGCATCATTTAACTGTTTCAGAACAGCTCGCAGCAGTCAAGTATACTAGAGAAATAAGTTTGTATGATGCCTTTTGTCTTTTTCTGCTGTGCGAGTACAGTAATAAAAAGAGCAGCAGTGATGATTTAGATGATTAAATTAGGCACATTTGTAAAATGAAAGACATTCTAAAAGATGCTCTTTTGAAATCATGTCAAAGATATACCATCAGTTCAAATGATAAGGAATGAGTTTTTACGAAATGACTATATAATAACCAATTTTTGGTTTTGTCGTTACTTCTGCTATTGGTGAGTATATTTAAAGCAAAAAGGTTATAATATTTGTGAGCCTTGTCGCAGTGTCACATCACAAAAAGACCTTCACAGTGAACTATTCGTTTCAGTAGTTTACGTTTTTGAATGACGTGCACTGATGATGAAAACGCCATTGTATCACATTATTGTGAATCTCTGCACTCTGCAGTCTATAGAGAAATGATAAGCAAAAAACAAGGCACACAGTGAGAAAAACATTGACAGTAAAAAATATACCTCGCATTTGCATTACAAGTACCAGGTTAACAGCTAGAAATTTGTTACGTTTTATACGAACAGGAGTAAATTAGAGGACAAAAACTTGACAAAAACGTTTCCACTGCTTATGGAGTTGTTGTTTTTACCTGTAACGAAAAAGTTCCAAAGTATATTTTACTTACCTTACAGGCAATAGTCTAAGCGCATAAGTACATTTTTACTTCAATCAAGGAGTTTGTCTCAAAACAAAAGTTCCATCATCACATAATTTGTCCATTCATAACTATTTTTTCATG
>JAQFYG010000264.1:0-37233 GCA_034694325.1 Entomobrya corticalis | reverse complement strand
AAGAATATCATAAAAGATTTTCATTTTGTGACTTTCGGTTCTGGTCCTTACACATAAGCTATGGAGTTACTCATATATTTCTTTACATATTAGTGATTTTTATCAAGAGTCTTCAGATTATTTGTACGGTCCTGTTTTTTGCTTGAACGAATTTATTTAATTTTTTCTGATGATATAGTGTTGCAATATACTATATTGCAAAATGATCCAAGAATCCAATATTGTAGAATATGCTATTTTCTGAAAACGAAGTACCACTTGTTTGCACCAGTCAAGCAATTAGGTAGTTATTTTCTCTTTTTTACAACAATAAGAAAGTTTCCATTACAGATACATGCTTGTTCCCCATATAAATAACTTGAGCATGTATCTTTAATCGATAGTTGTCTAAAGTATATATTTCATGTTCATGTAATGTGTAAGTCCCTAAAGCGTGCGTGGAAAGAGAAATAGTTTATTCTTTCTTTGTCAAGATCATTTTCACAACACTTGTTCTGGGAATAATAATTAATTGACAAGAAAAGTTGTCCAGCTATCAGAACAACAATGAAACGGAAAAGTGAAAGTTGTTTTTGTTGTATTTAAATAATAAATAATATAATTTGCCTGAAACAGGAAAAATGTTGAAATGAAAGTCTGTCATTTCGTTGTACCTTGTACCATTATGCTTACACCTTTGCAGTTAAGTGAGAATAGGATATATGAGCTTAAAACATAGCGTATTTAAATATAATAAGTAAATTATGAGAATGAGATGAAAATAGATTCATTCAGCCGATGATTATGTACGAAATAACACATTTTAATTTTTGTTTCCTTCTGTTTCAGCTCCAAAATCTCCTGGAATACCGGTCGATGTAAGTCTTCTAGTATAACTATTTCTTAAAACAGTTGCGTCATATTTTATGATTTGATGAGAGAAACTAACAATCGTAAAAGAAAGTTACTACAGTTTTAGCTGACGAAAATTGTGTTGATGTTGTTTCTATGAAAAGGTGATAATTGACAAAAAGAATGGGAGCAGTAGCAGCAGCGGAGGTGGAGGTGGAAGCGTGTATGGAAATTCCCTCAATCCATTTGGCGGTCATCATCCGTTTGCAGCTGTTGGGAGTAATGGAAGCAACGGAGCATTGCTCGAAAATGCACTCCAAATCACGTTAATTTTTTCCCTCGTCCTCGTCTCGTTCCTTGCCATGCTTCTCATGGGCTTTTGCATCATTCGAAGACGCTCCTTCAAATGTCTCAGTCGTTTCAGCTCTCGGAATCGAGTAAGTGGAAAAGAAAAGCACATCACAGCTATTCATTATTTTTACGCGAACACTTTTGACATTCCAGTCCAGACCAGGTGTACACTGTTGATGTATTAATGGCAACATTTTTTTGCTACACCTTTTTGCAACATAAAGGTTTTCTCACAAAAAACACGATAACCTTTTATTTGTAGTTATACAGGAGAGTATCTAAAACGTTAGTTTCATGGTTGGTCTATCCCGACAAAGGTCCCTTTCTATGTTAGCTTGCACACAACATTTCTCTCATTCAACCAACTGGTTTGACTTGGATTTTAATGGTCTGCAAGACCCCACGTAGCCCAACAAACAAGCTAATCCGAATCTTATTCATTTAAATCACTTTCTCTGACTGTTTGCTTAAGTATAATCCTGTGTTAGTGGTGTAAGTGTTGTTACTCTGCTCTGTACACACTCACGTTACACTCCCAAAACACCAAATGTAAATAGTACGCTCGAGTTATTCTTCGTCAGTGCAAACTCGAATTCAACACCTCCATTTGACCTTCGCACATGTCATCATCGTCATCATCATCATCACCCTCCTTCCTTTAAAAAAACCACTGAAAATTATGGTGAATGAATGATGATGGTCATCTCCTACTGGGTAAATATAGCTAACTAATTGAAATTCCAAGTTCGTTGCTAGCATTACAAGCTCCGTATTACACTCCATGTGTCATGTAATTTTACAAATCAAAAGGGACACGAACGAAAAATTTCCTTCTATACACATAAGTATTTTCAATTACAAAATACTTTATTTTTGTCAGTCACACCCAAACTCAACAACTCCGTGTTTTGACGAGATGATTTGTTCTGTAACAGGCCCTTTTATGTATTGAAATTAGAGAGACACTTTATGCTACATAGTCCTTTAATCACGAGATTATTTGGGTCTAGAAGCTTTGCATATCCCATTTCATGTTTGGTTAATCCACATTTTCCACCATGCTCAATTCCTTTTGGCTTATGCTTTTGATCAAAAAAGAAACAGTGATAAAGTTTTTGCTCTCTTGACTTTCTTTTGTTATATTCATTTCAATCCGCTTGTGTATGCGTATCCCATAAGGCATGAATTATAACTGATGCGTGCTCTTTTTCTGATCTTACTTCCGGGATAAAAGGCACAGTGAAATTACTTCTGAAAGTAAAGTTTACCCAACCAGAGAAATTAAAATTTCCTGGAATTACTTCACAATAGAAGCTAAAATACATATATTATATACGTAGTAGTGTGTCAATTTTCTCCATTGATTTCTTCAGTAATGAAGAAAGTAGGAAAAGAAAGGTGACAATCAGTTCGTTACCCTTTCAAACGCCTATGTCACACAATTACAATTTCAGGTGTTTACTTCAACTTTGTGTGCAAGAGTGATTTGTAACTTCAAATCAAGTGGTGCCATTGTTATTTATACTTATTTATTCTGTTTTTTCCTACACAGATGGAAATGAAATCAGCAGCGTCTGCATCGGGAAGACTGCTTCCAGATCGCTTCATAAACAATCCCACGTACGAGACCACCTGTCTGGATTTATCCATTCGAATCTACACTGCAGATGAAATCACCTTGTTGACTCAAATTGGACAGGGCTGTTTTGGCAAAGTTTTCAAAGGTGACAATTCAATATGCAATCAAAATAATTGATGATTCGGAGAAGTAAAAAAAGCAAATCATTTGAGCTCATGTATGCATGAGCCAAGGCTAAAAGCTGATGTACCATGAATTCCACGAACACAGTATTTAGAGCACATCATTATTTGACTTTTGCAGCGTACCTACTGGCTATTCTTTACTGCTTCATTATGTCATATACCTACATACAATGTGGGAATTTCGCGATTTATCTGGAAAACGTAATTAATAATCATGTTGTCCCTTGATTGTAATTTTATAGGAGAGCTTAATGGAGAAATCATGGCAGTGAAAATGGTGAAAAGTGAGCACTCGACGGAAGCACTAAGGGAAATTGAGACGATGGCTTGTTTCTCGCATCCCAACATCCTTCCCCTTTTGGGAATTGCCAAAAGCCCAGGTATATGCATACTATATTTGCTTACTTTCACGTTTCATCGTTTTATAATAATTGGATCCGAAAAAATTCAATTGGCTACTATTCCTCATTATTTCCGCTAAATATTATACTATTCCAATGTAATTTATTTTTGCTAGTACAATTCAATGATCATACCAAAGTGCCAAAGTAAATCTATGTACTTTGTATTTGCAAAGTAACCAAATAGATTTCGATATTGTTTATTTTTCTCAGAGGGAATAATTTTGAAACAGATGAAAAAAAAATGGAATTGCTCTAGTCAATTTTCATTTGATACGAAATATTCCGTCAATTGTCATCGGGAAAACCCATTTCACCGTTTTACAATTAGTCACATGAGAATGTTGCAATCAAAAATTCTGTCGCGGAAAACTAATTATCAAAAACTGAATTAAAAATCTAGTCTGGTGAAAGTTTATGGTAATGAAGCTGATGATTAGGAAAATGTTGTTGACAGGAAAAAGTTAAAAAAGTTGGAAGTAGTTTTTACTTTTTCGGTTCATATAATACTTCAATGGTATATAGAATTTCATTACCTATATCGAACATTATTTGCATTTATTAGCGTATACAAAATGGCACTTAGGTATGTACATATCAGTTTACAGAAAAGTTAATGATATTTAACCACGTGTAACTTTTGATGAGCGTTCTTGGGAAATCTCTTTCCTTCTCACTTTCCCGATAAAAAATTCATTGAATCAAAAATGAGTATCTGGTTTTATCTAAATTACTCGGAAACGTGATTTAATAAACCAGTAACCTGTTTTGCTTGATATACCCGCAACAAAATATTCATTTCTGCTTGATAACGAAACACTTTCGTTCCATGATGCTTAATTGTCCAATTTTCTCCCATTGTTGAATTATTGCCAACTTGTTTTTGTGCTCACAACAGAGGCAGACTCTCCTTGGCTTCTCTTTGAATTCATGGAACATGGGGATCTTGCAAGTGTGCTGAGAAACAGTTCTTTCCGACCATCTGGATTAGCAGGCTGTCCAATTTTTTCTCCACAACAGCCACTCTTTGGAGTTACCAACAACAGCGCCAAAACAGCAGCAGCACTGGATTCCGAGATCAAGAATAGTAATAACGAAGATGGAGGGGAGCAGAAAAATGAGGAGGAGGACAATAAAGCCAGTCCACAGTTTCAACTAACTCAAGTGAGTCTACATGATTGCGTATTAATAAGTGCCGAGACAGGATTAAATGAAGCATTGAAACTTCAGAAGAAGGATGCGAAATCTAAAGAAAGAATTACGTTTTTTGTCGTATTATAACAATGAAAGATGGAGTCTTTCCTTAATTTTCGGAAGGTTGAGTGAGAGGAGAGGGGATCGATGCCCTGTATCCTTCTTCTCAACCACAAAGATAATATGTTCTTATCTAATACACATTCGACCTTTATTTAACCTTCCAAAAATAAGTCAGGAGATTCTACGCGACATTTTCCAATATAGCTTAAATTTAATATACTGACTCATTGCAAAGTCACCATGAAGGAAGATTTGTGGGAGATGAGTCATCTGAGATGACGTTGTGAAATAGGCGATTCACCAAAGTGTCAACTCCTTTTTTATCTTTCTTTGTGTCACTAAATATCCTTCCGCTTGTCAGTAAAAATTGCTGTAACACAAAGTACATTTATATTTAGATCATCTTATGAACGATGCATATTCATAAGCATAATTTGCACAAGTATTCTACGCATTCATTCCTTCAAAGGAGCGCCATAGAGGTATTTCATTCAACATATTATCCACAAGTGTTCTTTCAAATATACACGGACATGTTTCAAGTTTAGGATTAAAATATTCCGTGGGAATAGGTTAGGCATGCATATTTGCATATAGCTTTACTTCCCACAAAAATGCTGGAATGTTTACTTTGAAAGGAGCTTTTAGAATTTACAAAGTAGTTTGCCTTTGTAATACTCTTAACTTTTTACGATGCCATCATAAGAGCCTTCTCACAGGGAACTTGAAACAACCAAACAGGATTGCATCCACTTTCACCAAGTAGCAATGCAACGGCACGATGCAGGATTCCATACCTCAAGTTACCCCCGACTTAGCACTCATCTCCTTCGCTGATTCTCTCGCAGTTTTGTTTTCACTACATCACAAATTCACAATACATATATTATAATCCTAACACAGAAGTCAGAAGAGATGCTTAGCTTCTTTTTTAATGCTCGAACAAGCATTAACAACTCACAACTCGTTAATATAATGTACGATTTATTTTTTATCGTCATTCTATAGCTTGCAAATGCCGCCGACAGCGTTGAAAACACTACAGTTCATTGATTTTCGCATTATGCAAAATCTAAAAGATGAGCAAATGTACATAAACCTTTTGTAGATGAAGCAAAAAACTGTCCCCGGAGACTTTTTAAATGTATTCGTTCATCAGAAAATCATTAAATAAACAAAGCAGCAATCAAAAGTGAAAGTCTCTGAACAATTCCAGAGTCCATATAATGCGTGATATATCCAAATATCCCATTGAATGTAGTAGCTACAAAACAAAGCTCCATGATTCCACATAAATATCATTTGGAACACTCTAGATTTTCAAATGAATTGAAATTGAAAGTGGAATTTGCAAAAGGAAAGTTTTGAATGCGAAATAAGAGTAAATGTTAGTATTATTGTTGGATCGTTTCTGTAATTATTCTCGACAAATATTATGTTTTGTTTCAACAGGAACTTTTGACTAACGTGGCAATGCAGATAGCGGAAGGAATGAAATATTTGTCCTTTCAGCATTTCGTGCACAGGGACCTGGCCGCACGAAACTGTTTGGTTTCCGCCACAGGCGTTGTGAAAATATCAGATTTTGGGCTCTCCAGAGACGTGTACACATGCGACTACTACAAGGTGCGTCATTGCTTTTAAGAAAAAAAGTTGTTTATTTATGGAAATATGCTTGATAAATATTAATGGATCATGTAAATCCATTAAATGCTTGACTCATCACTCATCACATCGCATTGTTTTTCCAGATTGGTGGCTCGAAGCTACTTCCGATTCGATGGATGGCTCCTGAAAGCATTTTGTACGGATGTTTTACCCTCGAGTCGGATGTTTGGGCTTATGGAACTGTCCTCTGGGAAATTTACACGTGGGGAAAGCAGCCCTACTTTGGACACTCCAATGAAGAGGTATATGACTTAATTATGATGCATTATTGAAATGGTCCATGTTTAACAGTGACAGTCTTGTTTGTGTATGCATTTTAATAGAAATGAATTCAAATGCTCATACAATTACGATTTCACAATTTTACAGGTTGTACAACTAATTTTGGATGGTGTATTGCTGTGTCCTCCGAGCGATTGTCCACCTCTTATTCAAGAAATCCTGGCTGGATGCTGGAAGACTGAAGCCAAAGATCGACTCACGTTCCGTCAAATTTGCGAGAAATTTGTGAAAGCTGGCTGCACTCCATCGCGATATAATGAAGAAGAGCTGGACGCTATTGAATCAAAACAGGTAAAACTGAAAACAATCTACATCATAATCGTGATCTCGTTTTGCAATCATAGACTCGTCCCTATTTTTAAACCTGCCTCAAGGTTTTTATATCACAAGATTTTTTATTATATCTTGTTAACCGATTAACTTACATCATACCTAGCTAGATAAACAAGTATGTCAGTTTGAATCAAATATCTACTTTCCTTTTTTGTCGTTTTTCATTAATTTATTTGATGTGCATCAATGAGCATTCTATGTCATTACGACAAAAACATTGACGAAGATTACACAGGCTTTCATATTTTTTCACGTTACCAGTACACGTGACCATTAAGTAGTAGGTTAAAGCGATAAAACGAAGAATTCAGGCATCGTATTTTTGAGAGGATGATTGGCTTAGAAAAATTGAGACTCAAAATACTGTAGAAGATTTTCATAGAATAGGAATTGGATCACCTATAGCTTTGATCCTTTTTTCTGTTCTAAACGTAAACCTTACATAATTATGTTTTTCTGTGCTCATTACGTACAGGTGGAAAGACGCTTAGAAGACTTAATTCTTCAAAGAACTTCTTGCTCCTTTGGCGGCTTTCCTGCTTCTACCGGAATAGAATCCGAATATGAAATACCCAGACCTGCAATCGCCAACCAAGTTGAATACTTACAGGTTGTCTAAAAACGAGTAAGAGACCCTGAGAGCTGAGAAGAGATATCTGTGTCACATTCAAGAACACTCGGGAAAACAAAAGGAGAAAGACGCAGAGGAAGAAAAACTCTACATTCTACACAGAATCACGTCCCTTCAAGCTGCAATGAATAATGTTCTGTTTTACTACGTTGCACTTTGAAACTTGTCAAAGTCGCGTACATGAGACGGATGAAAAAATAACCTTAAGGCATATAAAAATACATAGCCTGTCATTGTCATCTTGCTTTCACCCACTTTTTGTCATTCCCTATCAAGCACTGATGACCGCCACTAGAGTCGAAATATGCCCTTGGGCTCTACGCAAAAGGACATTACTTTTTGGAATTTATGAAGGAGGGGAGGATTAGGACAGGACAGGGAGAGAAAAATAAAAGCCAAATAAATGTATAGATATTCAAACTGTATAATGGCATGAGCCAAGTAGAATTTGTTGGTGTAAATCTCTACACTTTTTCTTGTTTCAAAAGATACCTAAACCTAAATAATGCGTCGGTGCGTCATAGTTTTTAGACTTTATGTAACTACACCTAAGCAGCATACGTACGTAGTACCTTCTTTCCTTATATTAGCTTCGCTCCTTGAGCAGAAGTGAAATGTTGATGTCATCATGGTCCAAAGAGTTTCAATTAATAATAATTTTCGTGTCTATTTTTATCATATTACATATAAGAACTGAGAGTTTTTGGATCGATAGAATATTTATCTAAAACCTAAAGATGGAACATTTCCACAAAGAACAAAGATGCTATAAAATAGGTCAATTTTATATACCACGTATGGGGATACATGAGACTGTAAATACATCAAACTGTTATAGATTTTAGTAGTTGTAAACGTTACAATTGCAACAGTGGAGTGACTGCTGGATGCTTTTTCTTTCTTTCCTATGAACAGTACCTAAACAACTTTAAAAAATTCTGAGCTGATTGTTTGATTGATTGTGTACCGAAACCGAGAAAATAGTTCTACTTGTTAGTCTAAATGAATGAAAGATAAGAAGGAAATGTCACTATATTCTGAAAATATGAATAAGATATTGAGAGAAATAGATAGAAAGAAATAAGAGAGAAATCTTTTTACTTTTTGATGTATTATAATCAATAACAGTTAGTAGTATAGTATATTTACTAAGTTTACTTTCATATAAAAGTATTATTCTATAGTGGTTAAAGTAAGCAAATATACAAAATGAATCCATGTACTATTTCCAAATGATGATATACTTAATTACTTAAATTCTATAAAACCTTTAAAACAAAAATACTCTAATTATTTTAATTTTCTTGTCATCTACCTTTAAAAAGTTGTCAAACTTTAATAATGAAATTCTTTACGATTGTAAAAGTAAAGATGCCATATATAGTAATTAAACTAAGTTTCAACCAGAAACCATACGTCAACAGTAGCTGCATAAGCAACCAAGCAAGGTATTATTGAGGTAAATATTTATGATATTGTAAGTACTTGAGCGTGTAGATTCAATTGGTGGACTCGGAAATGAAGATCATTAACGTTCGATTCATGTATTTTTTGGAATATAAAACAAAAAATATTTAAAATTACAACTACATTCATAATTAAAGTACGGTAAAATAATATTTAAGGATAAGGTATATTTGACATTTGAAAATATAAACACTTGATGTGAAATTGATAGAGAATAAGAAATACTGTTATAAGTTATCAATTAAAAATATATGTAGTGCATATTTATTTCCATACGGCAATATGCCAATTCAATATTCAGTACATTCAATTACATATGTTTTCTTTGTGTTTTATTTCATTCCGAGAAAAGTGAAGAGACATACTTCAGACAAGACAGAATACTGTGCTATTATTTAAACTTGCGAGTTATATTTATTTCTATTGGGAAACCTTCCACTTGCATACCTTATTCGGTTTTAACGGCTTCTTCAGATGTAGTTAGTTCTGGAATGAATGCTACCCATGATTTTCCATGCCTTCTTGAATCTAAACGTGAGAGAAGACACAAGATTATAAATGACCAAGAACAACACTCCTATAAGTATAAATCGTGAAACAATTTCAAATTCATAATAAATAATTTCAGCATGAATGCAAAAAAAATACCAGCTTTGCTAACTATTCGCTCGACATGATTGCGGATACAGGTTCTGGAAGTACTTTCATCAAGTCCCAATAAATATCCACTGCATAATAAAACGTAAATTTTAAGATAATTTGGATTGACATACCCTATATAACAGCTAGCTATACTAATACATAAATAAAGGTAATACGTTAAAAACCTACATTCCTAAAACATCCTTTGGAGATCTTAGTTCTTCAGGAGAAGAAGCGCCACTTGATATTATAATATTCTGAAATAAATAAATAATAAATCAGAATCCGTAGGTAATAAATCACCAGCGTTGAAGCATAATTTTCAGTAGCGTTATTAAATTACCTTGATTCTCCTTGTACAAATATCTTCTGTCAACCGATTCCCAATGTAAATCATGTTCTCACAAGGCTCATCACCATGAAATGACGGAGAATAAGTTACTTCAAAGAACACTTCTTTATCCGCAGCCACCTTCCCCTTTTGTCGATTCAGTTTTACTCTACCAATCCAGTGAGGTCCTTCTATGTCAAATGTAATAATGTCGAAAGTAGTGGTGGTAGAAATTATACATGAGACCAAAGCGTCATGGTTTGTCGGAGCCACAGCCAAGACGTCATAGGAGGGAACGTTTTCTTGGCCCAACTACGAGTAAAAGAGCGACTAAGTTAACAATTTAAATCAGAACACTAGAAAAGAAACCCTGCACTATGTATTTTTTTTCTTACAACAGCTTGCAAATGGTTAACATCATAGAATATCACAGTAAGCCGTTGAATAATCCTAACATTCTTATGCTTTTCCATCAACTTCTGAATCCAATCCTGGTTCTTCGGAGGAGGTACTCCATTTTGACTACTGTGACCCACCTGTACAGCTGCAGCCGACAGGGTTCCTCCAGTCCTTTCCTCCAATTTTCTCTTCTTTCCCTTCTTTCCCCCGGAAACATTCTGCTGAAGACAACTTGTGGCCACCACGGGAGTGTTCACTGCAAGTAATCTATAACCAACTGCAAACAAAAAACAGACATTAGGTATTTCCGGTATCAATTTCAGCCCATCACCAGAACCGGAATGCAAGAAGGAGTAAAATAAAATCAAACTAACGAGAAATTGCAGCTTCGCAGACTTGTCTACATTTTGGTCCAACTGGAATGTTAATATCACCAAAACATTCTTTGTCAAAAACTTGTCGCGGTAAAGAGAACTTCTCCATGATCAGTAATTAATCTGAAATCTGAGCGAGTGAAGGACAAATGGATCAACCTTATCCAAAGCAATAATTAAAAGCATGTAAATACAAACACGTGGATATACTATGAATGTCAGTGCACATGCATGCATAAAAATATTATAAATTATAAACAATCAACTCAACAGCAAAGCCACACTTGCCACACTCATTTCATCACGAGCAGCTGAGACTGAGGTGCAAAACCTTCCCGTTGCGCTGTTTTGCCGGTAAATAGTAAATAAAGTCAGATGTGTGTGCATATTCTGAACTGAAAGTTTTCTAAATTTAAGCATTGATGACAATTAATTACTAGCTACAATTAATAGCAAGAATGTGGTGAAAGGGATAACTGCTAGTATCATTATCATCATGTCACTTTTTTGTACTTCTTGTCAGACGACTCGATCGTTAATCTTTCGAAGCTTCCGACACACGTCATCTAATCAGTTAATCCACAAATCTAGCTATTTAAAATTTCGACATTTTTCAATTAAAAGTTCAACAGTAACAGTGTTACCCTTTAATCACTCCAATTTCTGGTTAAGTAGTAGAAGGCATCTGACCGAGTCGGAGGTTAAAATATCCCGGAATGAAAATTTGGTGTTAATCCTGGGTTCATCTAATTCGCGAGCATTTTGTACAAAGGTGAAACCCGATAAAAATTCAAAAGAGGAAACTCTTGGTGGTGAGATTGCCGAGGATGACAATGAGCAATCCTTGAGGAGACTTAGCACCACGGAATTGGAACAAAGTCTGACAGATGAAGAAAAGCAAATATTAAAGGAACTGGAGGAGGAGGAGCGACGCTTTAGGGAAAAATTATCATCAGAAGGAACTGCTAAACAGGAAGATTACAATATGTGGACTGGTGACTTTAGTGAACTGGACAATAGCAAATTAGCCCATTCAGTGTCAGACAGTCATGTTCGTTTCGCAAATCGCCAGCGAATCATTCAAGATGTCATCGAAGAAATTTGGAATCCACTTCCGCAACAAATCGATGATGAGGAAGACGAGCCTCAGTATTTTCCACGTAAGTTTAAGTTGAGGTTAAGTCTATCGTTCGTTCATCCTAATGTTATTTTTTACAGATTCTTAATAGTAAACATTTTGTTTTTGGAATTATTACTTTTCAAAAAAAAAATTCAGGGGGTAAAACCGGCGTGTTCGACCTAAGTGAATTAGTGGATCTTTTACGAGAGGAAAATGCAGGAGAAATAGTGGCTATTAGCCTTCCCAAGGAATTAGACTATGCAGACTGTATGGTTATAGTCACCGTTAGGTATGTTAACTATTTAAGCAGCCCCATCATTCATATTATAACCACTTTGTGTATACTACTATCATTGCTTTTAAAATGAAACATTTCAATTTAACAGCAACAACAAGCATCTTCTTGCACTTGCGACATTTGTTCGGAAGCGATTCAAAATGAAGGAGAAGAAGTCAACTGACGTTCTTCCTCAAATTGACAAGTCAGTAAATTATCAGGGATGGATCGCTCTAGACCTAGGGAATATTATTCTACACATTTTCTTACAAGAGACGCGAGATTATTATGATCTAGAGACCCTGTGGACTGTTGGTCCATTATTCGATGATTTAACTAACGCTCCAGATACTGAAATAATACAGCTTTTGAATTCAATCAAATAGTACAAGTTTGATTTTATTTTAATATATATTTTGATGGTGTTGATGAATAAATAAAGGATAAACTTCCGATATATGTTGCGCAATAGTAAAAAGTCAGACGATTTTATTCTCTCATTCATCTAGAGCATGTTTTAAATTAAAACGACTTGTCAATCGTTACATCAAAACTATTTCTTTCTATCACTTTGTTATACCGTTGCGTTGATAGCAAAAAATTAAATCAGAAAATGTCCCTAATATACAGAACCGAAATTATTCTATGTCCAATTAAATACATATAATTTTATATTTATTTTTAGTACTTATATTTAATTATTATATTGATTATGATTACAGAAATTTTACACTCGGTTAATTATTACATATATTTTAATGTAATTTATTTTTATTGTTACAATAGAGGCAAATATTTTAATAAATGCTGGGTAAGTAGGTAGTAAATAGCTGTGACTTTCGGTTAGTTATAATATTATAAATATTTACATTTACTTCCAAGTTCTCTAACCTTGGAACAAATAAATCCCGTTACGTATCACACCAATTACTCCAAATGCATGAGCCAGCTACTAATGATTAATTTTATAACCTAAAATACCAAGAACAATAGGTCCAGGTAACAAATTACTAAGAAAGTCTTACTTTATACCGGGGAGTAAATTGACGAGTAATAATACGAATATTGAATATTCGAAGGAAAAAAAACATACATCGATTAGGGATAAATCAGCAATTATTAAGCTTGTCACTTCAAGACAAATGACAGTGTCTGAGCCTAATAAACGTAACCGCTTTTACCACATACATTTTATTTGTCCAAAACTCAAAAACTAAATGTTTTACACTGATCCTATACCATACTCCTAAGTAATTATTACTACGCCTCGAAGAGCATTTTAATATAATGAATAGCTTTATAGGTAATAGTAATGACATTTAAATGAAGACATATCTTAGTTATAATTAAATAGGCGTGCCAGCAGCAGAGAGGCAATGTGTGAATGACTGGGCTGGGCACAGTGTTGTTACAACTTCTGTAATATTGTATAATCCACGATATCTTTACTAACTGATTAAACGATCGATATTAATATAAAGTTTATTTTTGTTACTACGTAAGTTGTACGCTGTACAATACATGCTAATTAAGATTTTCCTAAAGTTAAGAATTGTTGTCACATCAATGTCTAAACGTGTGGTGGAATTGATGAGGTCCTCTCCCTCCTGACGTTTGTCCCGGTCGGAAAGATGGTATTCCTCCATTTGCAAAGAAGACATTGAGGAAGTCTGCCGATGGATCCTGATAGTGATATCCTCCAACATTATCGTCCATTAAGTCAACGCCTTGATCATACCGGAACCGTTTCTTTGAGTCGGACAAAACTTCGTATGCTTCGCCGAGGTCCTTGAAAAGCTTCTCTTGTTCCTTCTGAACCGCTTCGGTGGCGTTGGCGTGCCGGTCCGGATGATGTAGCAGAGCTCTTTTCTTGTACGCCTTTCGAATCTCATCCTCAGTTGCACCTTTGTCAACATTTAATATCTTGTAGTAATCTTTCCTCTTTGCCCGTTTGGCCGCAATCTTTGTATTCTGTAGCTCCTTTTTCACAGATGAAATGGTGGGGTCTATTCTGAGAGCTGCCTCAAAATCATGTACAGCTTCATCAAAGTTTTCCTTCAGGAGATACTGCCGCGCTCGGTGGAGAATCGCCTTTAGATAAGCTGAGTTGAGTTCAATAGCCTTAGAGCAATATTCTATAGATTCGTCCAATTTACCCTGTTTACTATATATCAGGGCCAAATTGAAGTTAATCTTCGACTGAATGGTGATCTACAAGGAATATGAATATTTAGATTAAATTTTTGTTGATGTCATTCTAAATTATTTAAAAAAACAACGATCAAGTTATCATGTTTTGACTTACATTATTCATTTCGCCTTCAGAAACTATAGTTAGACACTGGTAGTAATCCTGCTTCGCTTCTTCCAAACGGGAAGAGCTGTATTTCGCGCCTCCACTCTCTCTAAGCTCCTTGAGCTTATTTATCTTCTTAAAGAGGTTCTGAAAGGAACTATTGTCCGGGGCGTACTTAAGTCCTTGACGAACGAATTGCACACTCTTGTCAAGATTGTCATCCAGGTATAAACACATTGCCCTTATGTGCATTGCTTCGGCACATCTAGCGTCATTTTGAAGCACCTCCCTGTATTAAAATACAAGATTGGATCATTTAATTCAGACACAATTTAATCTATTAATGAAAAGCACGTAGTCGCTGCGTTGTAATTTTGTCGCGTTTGTGTCTGTGTGTATCCACAAGACATTTCTTTGTTGGAATTATTAGTTGAATTATTATCTTACGTGCACAGTTCATGAGCTTCCGTGTGTCTCCCTAGTCTGACAAGGGCATCAGCCTTCAGCATTTTTAACTGATTATCCGCACTTGCAATGTCCAAGCATTGGGATGTGAGAAATACAATCTTCCTGTAGTCCTTCTTAGCTTTAGTTGATTCGATTTGGCTAATGTGATTCTTAAGCCATGTGAGACGCTCAAGTTCCGATTTTGCTCCAACATCAATCCTCAACTTGGCCACAGTTTCGAACGCGAGTTCACACTCCTTGATGTTTCCAAGTGCCAAGGTAGTTCGGATCAAACGAAGGTATCCCTTCTCATAATTGGGGTCCATCTCGATTGATTTTCTGATGTCCCAAAGAGCTTCTTTATATCGTTTCAGCATCATATAACAGGCTGATCTATTTCCGTGGTAAGATGCCTCCGCGGGCATGAGATCTATAGCAAATATTTATTTTCATTATCTCATGGATATGAATTTGAAGAATTCGTAAGAATGGACTGAATCTAGGTAGTGTAGTAGTCTACTCTAACTACAAATATTACAAAAAGCAATTTTATGTCCTAAATGGTTTATAAATAGTTCAATTTTACTCACCAATGGCTTTCGTATAATGTTCTAAGGCTTGGTAGTACTCTCCCATTTTGAAATGATCGTTGCCTTTCTTCTTGTGACCCTCTGCAAGACTGCATAAACAGAACATATGGAAGTTTTTATGATAATGTTTGGTTATAAAGAATAATTACAATTAAAGAATTTCTTAAAGCTTAATCCGCTTACTCTTGTGCACGCATTGGTTCAACGTCTATCAGCTCCGGCATATCATTTCCCTCCAATTTTACCTGTCGTTGTTGAAGCTGTGGCGCCTCAGCAGTGATCATGATTTCATCATCTTCCTCTTCTTCTTTTGTTAGATCAATTACGTCGGGTACCCTCACTGGTGCTTTACCTCCACTGCTACTAGGGGTTGCTTTAACCTTCGGGTTATTACGTAACCGAGCAGGTAAAGGAATCACATCATCTTCAGAGTCAGTGCAGCTCTCGTCGCTTCCAATTGTAACGACATCTTCATTTCCTTCCATCTTATTGTTCCAAATGCTGTCTTCTGACACATCCATCTTGTCTTCGACAGGGGAGGAGGAACCGGGTTCGTGTTCCATTCTGGAATCCATATTTGTTTTGAAGTAGTAGGGTAAGAATAAGATTTAGAACTGTAGGGCGGAAATAAAAAGAAAATTTGGATTCAGTTTCAATAATTTGAAAAAGAAAGTAAACTGTGAACAACACAATTTGGAATTTGTACAATGTTTTTTCCATTCACGTAATCAGCAGATATCACACAATCAACTGAAGTGTCGGTACCGGTTACGAAAAACGTATGGATAAGATATCGACAAAGGCAAAACCATGGAGGTGTATAACTTCATGGGTAAAAAACTTTCAATCTTACGTGCAATAAACAAACTATGCAAAATATGCTAAATTTCTGGATAAGAAACAAGATTTAAAAGCAGCCTAACGCCCAATTACTATGCAAACCAACCAAGTGAATATCGTCCAATTCCATCTCCTTTGAACTGACATGCCTATCTAAAGTCATAGTCATATTTATAAATGAACAATCAACAATGTGATGTCAGCTAACTGCTATCAGTGCTATCTTAGGAAAGATACCCCAATTGGCATTGAATTATATACAGTGCTTCATTGAATACAAAAATACTCCGATATTAAATTGTCTCGGATAAATATGATTACATTTTGCATTTCATTTGCATATGTTTGTGCTACACAATTCAAATGTTTATATCTGTAGAATCGTGTTACAATAATTTAAAATGGACTACATATCCCAATATTAAAGAAACTACCTGAAACTAACTTTTACTATTTAAGTAATAAGATTTGTAGACAAAGTAAACTTGTAGCCAGCTAGCCGAGTTATTGTATTTTTTTCTGATGAAACAAAAATCAAAAATGCATTCTGTTTCTAGCTCACCCTAAAAAAATAAAGACACCAAAGACCTTTTACTTGTCGGTGCTTGTCTACTTCATGAAAGATTCAGCCTCCTTGATTCGGATAATCCTTGAATGAACGACAAGTAGAGAAAAATCCTAACTAAAACTAAGCTCACAACAAAATCAATACGAAAAATTAATTTATAAAAAAATGCACTGCCAACACACATCCTAAAAGACTATTCAAAAAGTCGGAGATAACATTTCTACCCTGTTGTGATAATGCATCGATTTCCATTTCATTTTATCCTCCGCAAAATTCAAATTTGCACAACAGACGCTTGCTATTTACGACATATTTTTAAACAATGGATAGTAATGTCAGTGGCTCAACTACGCAAACACACCTACACACACGTAACATTTTACTAACTAGAGGTGTATAATATAAAATCTGAACTTCACCCCGACCACACATGTAAATACTTATAAATTGGTGATCATTGCCAAACTATTTGATTTGGAACATATGACATAAATAAAAGTTATTTTTCTGAGTTAAATTAAAGCTATTCGCCCATGCCACCTGCGCTTTGTGTCTATCTAGTAAGTATTTACTCCTGTTTGATATTGAGAAGTCGTAATTTTTTACCTTGAAATTGAAATAAAGATCATTATAATGGTGTTTATATTTATAAGTTTATATACTTACCCTTACTCAACGCCAAAAATCAAATTTGTACAACTTGAAGATCGTTTCAGACTCCTGATCCCAATTAAATGATGAAATTAATTTAAAATACTTTTCCCACAACACAGACACTGAGCTTTTTATAATAATCAAAGGCAAGATATAGTTTTACTGTAATTTGTAGATAGAATATTTATGTAGAGTAGAGGTAGTAGATATTTATAAATTATGATTAAACCAATTAAATGATGAAAAACGTTTTAGTTTTGGGTGTTTTTTTATATTGTATTTACTAGCACCTGATTGATCTAATTTTACGTCCACAATATCGTCTTTATCGAGAGAATCCTCGATCTCGAAACCGAAGTAATTAAACAAAATCTAC
This sequence comes from Entomobrya corticalis, assembly GCA_034694325.1. Lineage (NCBI taxonomy): Eukaryota > Metazoa > Arthropoda > Collembola > Entomobryomorpha > Entomobryidae > Entomobrya > Entomobrya corticalis. Next base: position 19,334 of record JAQFYG010000264.1, on the reverse strand, counting down.
AAAATAATTTATTGTTTTTTCTGCAACACATTCGTTTACTATTTTAAATGTGTATTCAGTTCTATAAAAAAATCTTTTGTTCAGTTTAGGTCTCCTGCCTCCTCTGCTCTGTTACACCACACACACTACACACACCACTGCTTCTGCACGCACCAAGCAGTTTCGCATTTTTACATTTCCCCACTTGCTCTGCTCCTCTTCTCTGCTGCATAAAGCATGATCAAGACTCATGCAATATATTAAAGAAGGTATGCTAGCAATAATTAAATTGCTATTCCTTCCTTAGGGTCAGTCATACATAGTCTACCTAAATACATAGCAGAGAGCAGACAATTTGGACCGTGCAAGAGTCATTAAATACAGCGATACATTGTATTTCCATACTCCAATGTCTCCAATCCCCTATACCAAGCGCATCACATTGAAAATATTGAAATGTGCACTGCACTGCAGCAGCATATCAGTAAAAACGAAAAAAGGGTTTGCAATTATCCCATTCCACTAGGAAAAGGTGTATAGGTTTTACAAATACAAAAAAAGCTTTCAAGATCGATGCAATACACCATTGTTCACTTACGAGTAAACTCTAGACATTGATTGCATAATCCGCATAAGACCGCACTAATTGTAAAAGATAAAATAAGATATACTGTACTGATGCTGATGAAACTGTATAACTTTTAAATAAATAAATCAATTCAACAAGATAAGCAGAAACTGATGTATATTTAACCAATGCATGACAATTTTCTTGATCACAAGTTTCTTTAATTTGTCTGTCAAAACCAATGACTCCATTTTCATTGACAACAAGCTAAACAAGGATAGGCATTTAGAGATCACAAAAGCTAGTCTAGTGTAGGTCGTATCGTAATTCCCCCAATTAATGAATGACTCAGCAGCATCAGCAAATGGATTCCGGATTCCAGAGGTAAGAATCCCACATTAGGACGAAAACTCTTTATAATAAGTCGCAATTGCAAATGCAATCCATGAATAAGAGGTGCTCTAAAATTCTAAAAGGTACTGCATTCTGCATTGTACATTGAGCCTCGGAGAGAATCAACATTTCGAAGTTATTTGTCAGTAATAAAGCATATTTTACATCCATGCCTGGAACTTGGAACATTGGATGGAACTGACAGTGTTTATGCATGAGAAAATGTGAACCCATGAGCATTTCACTACTTCTGCTAGCTCGGCGATGATACATTTTTAAGGTTTGCAATTGTAATTATTAGAATGGACGAGAATAAATATACAAATGTATCAGCAGAGATTCTATATAAGTAGGATAGTGTGGGATCTTATCTCAAAATGACGTCAAAGAACAATTCTATATAGCTAGTTCACATCATTCAAACAACACACCACCAGCTACCAGCAACAACAACTATTCCATGCATAAGTAATGAGCCAATGAGTATGAGTATTTACCAACCATGAGTATTTACTAAAAAAATAGACATGAACAAGATAGGGGGCTTACTTACATGGCTCATTCCCTACCTAACGTAAACGTAACCGTTCTCTCAGCAATCATAATTGCTAGTTTTCTTCATGAATGGAATATGGAATGATGGAGATTTATTTTTTACAATCCAATGCAACTAACGTTCTTTTTACGACGACTACTAATGACAATACAAATATTTCTTTCGTACGGACGTCGTCCGTCCTTTTCATTTTCATTTCATTCTGCTGCCAACAGAGAGAAGCATAAAATTAAAAATGTTCATGAAAGTATAAAAGTTCCTTAAATGATGTATTCACTAAATAAAATCTGCACTTGGCTCTCGGTGTCAGCAATCGAAGATAAACTTTTATTTCAAAAAATCGAATCCTCATTCCTCCCCTGGATTTTTAACGGATCTGATTGACACTAGTAAAAATGGCCAACATACTCATTTACATAAAAATCCATATACACATTCATAAAATAAAAGGTTAAAAACTCACCAATGCATGCGTTCTTGTGTTCAAAATAAAATCATTATCACAAAAATATCATTATCTGTCCATTTTTATTATGCAAAGTGCACTAAAATGCATTCGGATTTGGAATTGAAATTGAAAGACGGAGATAAAGTTGGAAGAGATGATATTGAAATGACGCTAAATGAGAGTTAAAATGCAATGTACAACTGTAAATACAAGACAGAGCCGATGATGGATCCATTCCCTGTGATTTGCTGTGGCGTACTGTCTCTTTGGCTAAAAAGAAACTTGAAATTTGTTGGAGATTTTGGAGTGCAATTGCAGTTGTTGGAAGTTGGAACGGAGAAGATGTGGTGCAGCACTAGCAGCATCAGTAGACTGAGGTGGTATTCTATCATTGTAAATATGGCTGATGGCAAATGGCATATATATATGAAAAGATTGTAAATACCTACTATTACTATGTGGTAAACATGTATAGACATAGGGTACAATGCACCTCTGTGTACACACACAGCCAAAACAAACAAAGTCAACTGATCAAAATAATAAGTTTTCAATCAATTAGCAATGAATAAAAATTAACTGGAAAGTATAGTGCTCTACTGCCGATCAACTATTGTGTGCCCCACACAAAATTTGCAGCCGATCCGAGGCCAGTTTATCTATATTTTGAATTTGAGTCGAATAGCAGTGTACAGTAGAATGCAATAATGTAGGCCAGGCCATCCACCGGTATATTCAGTCAATAGTCAAATATTTTTATGAAGAACAAATGTGAAATGGAAGTAATGGAACCTCATCAGCAGCTAGTCTTGTCAATTTGTCGACCAGTTGCGGTAGTTGGAAGTGGAATAGTTAACTAGACGAGAGTGAAGTGAACGCGGCATGAAGATTGCTGCGTTGATGATCATTCAAGTGATGATATCATGTAACTTTAATGCTAATTTTTAATTATATTTATAATAGTTATTATTTTAAATAAGCACCACTATCAACTATATTATAAGCTCTTCATTTTCAATAATGACACGAACAAAAGTAGAATAAGCATTGCAACGACAGTTTACGTAATAATTGGAAAATCACGGGCAACTGACAAGCCAGCACTTGGCAGTAGCGGTTAGGGCTTATTCTGGTGACATGAAACAACAATTAAATAAATCTATCATACAGACAGACAGACACTGGCAAATGGGCGATGAACTGATAAAATAATAAACAAAATCTTCAGACACAAATTTGGGAGGTGGAATGTGAAAGAAAGTGATTGTTCGTCTGCCAAGCGATTGACAATTTGAAAGAAAATGATAAGATGAACACAGTAAAAACTGTAATTTTGTGCCATAAACATTCTAGTTTCTAAAATAAATGAGATTATATCAATCAATATTATTAAGTCATTTAATGTTCAATTAAATAAGAGATCACATCCACGCCGACCACCAACCGTCGGTTCCTGTGAGTGAGGTTATTCGCTACCAACTGTCAGTGAGAAATCTCGCCATTAAAATATTAAATACATATTTAAATCTGCAGTATGGGAAACAAGAATAGTTGTTGCGCGTGGCGTGGTAGCCGACGCTCTTTATCAGATGGTAAAGCGTGGTCAAAGCATGGCCGAGGGTTTGACGGGGAGGATTATCCTGGTCATGATCCTGGAGGAGGACAAGACACCATGGTTAGAGAGGAAAGTGGGCCAAATTTACAACACATTAGCGAGAGAGAGCCCGACGATCTGGAAAGGGATCCTTCCGTGCATCCATCTGCCACCACGTTATTCATTGAGCGATCGAAAAAAGCAATTCAAAGTAAGTAAAGTTTTTAATGCTTATTAATTAATTAGTTGTAATTAAACTACAAAAATAGTTTTGTTGCATTTTAATAAAATTTCTTCTAGATGGAATGATTAGGAAGAAGAGTATGAACCAAATACATGAGCCGAGTCCCCTCAAGAAGAGTTCATCGTGTTCCACAATCTTCCTGGATGATTCCACTGTATCTCAACCTAATCTCAAGACTACGCTAAAATGTCTAAGTCTTGCAATCTACTACCATATTCGAAACAGGACGTCGGAAAGAGTCTTAGAAATATTCGATGAACGCCTTCATCCGCTGTCGAAAGATGGTCCACCTCCTGAAATGCACAATCCCGAGCATCGCCAAATTTATAGGTACTATATATCAGCAACAAATTTTATGTAACAGTTTATTCCAGCACCAGGACAAGTTAGTGTTAAGTAGTAATTAGTATTGAATTATTAAATACTATGCACCTAATCTTAAATGATTGTTTGTGTCTTTTCAGATTTGTAAGGACACTTTTTAATGCCGCTCAACTGACAGCAGAATGTGCTATTATAGCTCTAGTCTACCTAGAAAGATTACTTACGTACGCCGAAATGGATATAATGCCCGCGAATTGGAGGAGAATGGTTCTGGGGTCCATACTGTTAGCATCAAAGGTTTGGGATGACCAAGCTGTGTGGAATGTTGATTACTGTCACATTCTGAAAGATATCACTGTGGAAGACATGTAAAAACACATTTACTTATATCACTAATTCGCAAAGCTATTTAACGTGCCAATTTATAGAATTTAAAACTTTATATTATACATTTAAATTATTCGTTTTCCATTTTACAGGAATGAGCTCGAACGGCAGTGTCTAGAACTCCTCCAGTTTAATATCAACGTTCCTTCCAGTGTGTACGCTAAATATTATTTTGACTTACGAACCCTCGCAGAAGCAAATGACCTCACGTTACCCCCTGAACCGCTGAGTAAAGAGAGAGCCATGCGGCTTGAAGCCATGTCGAAAGAGGCTATGGGAATTCGTGATAAACCAACCGTTCCAACAACACCTGACTCCTGTGCCATGGCTAATGGCATTTTCCCTAACGGTTTCCGCAGGTGGAACAGTATGGAAACCTTAAGTGCAGGACCCAAACCCACAGCTGCTATTTTATCCTAAGCCATTTTTGCTTAGTTGGTCGGGCCACAACTTTGATACTGTTTACTGTGGATCGCCTGTAACATGCTATTTTATTGTAAAAAAGAACTTATTTTTTGTTAAGAGAGTGGCACCGAAAGTTTGGTGTATAGGATTCACACACTGGAACATCGACCTCACTTGGATAGGACTGAAGACTTATTGCATGATAATTGTCAATCGACACTGATGATACGGCGAGGCTGGAGTTTCATAAGACCCTTAATCAATGAAAATATTACATTATTATTCCGTAAAACCCATTTTTACGGAAAATCGACTGATTTGATTATTTGTCTTACGCGTTGTTCTAAATAATACATTCGCAATCAGCATTAACAATAATTTTATATTGCGAATTCGTGAAATGTGAAGTGAAAAATTATTGTTGTTAAAATATCTGGAAGTTGTAGTATTTAGTCACAAAAGCTATACTAACTAACCCGTAATTTTATTCGTATTCATCGTAAAATTTTTGTATTTAAATTATCGTATCTCTTTGGGACGACGGCCCATACAGCCACGAGAATAAGTAATGATTCATGTTAAGCAGTACCTTTGTGATTTTTAATGAAAAAATGAATTGCTGATCTAGTCTCTTTTAAACATTTTTTCTTATTGTCATGCTATGATTTAATAATATATGAACTAAAAAAATATTTTAATAACAAAACTAAATTGTTGCATAAGACGTGAAGAGCGAATAGTATTGCATTTTACGATCGCATCGTCTGGTGTCGTGTGGGGAAATTCCATTGTTTAAATTGAATGTAATTATTGCGTGTAGTTTAGTTTACAGTTTATTATTGATTCTTATAACATCTAGTGTAAATGTGATTTAACCGAAGAGCTCCATATATTCGCCCGAACTTGTTTATTTGTTTTTTACTTATTTTTATTTTATTTAAGGCAGATTTTAAACTTAAAAATTTTACTACTGATCATACCTAATGCTAATATAATATTAAACGTAATTTATTATGAGAGGTCATAAAGTGTATGTATTTGTATTGTAAAGATAGAAAATATGGCAAAAAAGTAAATACGTAATTAAATACAAGGAATCATTATAACTTTAAAATAGATTGCGTTTTAAATGGTATATATATAGCTTCAATAATCGCTACAAACACGACCTTTACTTGTCATTATCTTCCCATGTTTTGTTTGGAATGGAACGATTAAATGAAAATAATTATTACGTAACACGAACAGTACCAGAACAAACGCCAATGATTAACATTTACAATATTCTTCCTTATAAGTTGTATGGAATTAAGACAAACTCAAAAATCCTCTTCCTAACTTGTCATCAGGAAACAGATACAATCCATAAAGATCTGCCTGCACGGTTTAAATAAGAGTATCAATGTAATCACGAAAATGGGGATATTATTCGGAGTATTATGACATGACTCTCCCAAAGAGATTATCCAAGACTGGGTGGATAGACCTATTATAACTATTTCAATTAAGTACTTAATAAAATTTCTATAGTGTAGGATGGAATGTGTTGATGAAAAATCATTCTCAAAAAATTTAAATATGGAAAAATTATGGCCCAAAGTTTTTGTTGAGATGATTTATAAGTGTAAACAAGACCGAACATTTAAAAAAAATATATTTTTTCCTTTTAAATTATGTACTACTATTTGCCTAATGTCATGTTCTTAAAAAAGCGAATACCTGGCTACAAAATCCATAGATTTTTCTGACGACTTCTTAAAGACTAAAAATGCTGATGCTGGTTATTTATGACACTCTGATGCTTAATGGTCAATTAAAGGTTTTATACTTGTAATTAAATTAAATTATTAATATACTATGAGTAAAATGAAAACAAGTAAGATGACATGTTATTTTTGGTTTTGGTTTGTTAAAAAATACATTTTATATTGTCTCCCGTAAATTTAAAATGTGTGTTTTTTATTTCATATTTCTTATCTTCTTGCAATAATAATAATCTAAAGATTGTAATCAAAATAAACTTGAAATATGAGTTTTAAAACTTGAAAATTTTGTGCATGATTGAAACATTGGTATTAATTTTATAATTTTGTTGAAATTCCTCCGGGCAGCAGCAGCATTGTAAGTGTTCGGAAATTAGATGGTGCATTAAAAATTTGGAGAGATAAAAGTAGTGTCCAGTATTACAGCATCCACCAATGCCACCTTGAAATAAAGTAATAAATGAACATCGAAATTTAGGTAAATTTTTGTATTGGTCGTCTACAAAGGAATCGCAACGCGTATATTTATTTTCGATCTCTAGCATTGTCCGGGATTGGGATAGTGACAAGGACAAGACTCTCCGCAGTCATAGGGGGCAGGTGGGTCCACTGCAACAAAATTGCAACAGTTTCGCTCGACACAAGACGAGAGTCGAGATTGCAGCAAGTTACTATCTACCTGAGATACTTGCTTCTGAGCTATCCAGTTGCTGTACCTGCATAATTCAAAAGGAAGATAACCTCTTAAAGGGGGTCAACGCTGGAATAAGCCCCAGCACTGACTGACAAGGAGAGACAGAGATAGAGAACAAATTAATACAAAATTGGGATTCCTTTGAGAGCGATAAAATTACATGAAAAAACAGGCCCTAAGTAGAATGCACACAATATTGTACAATTGTATTTTCGTTACAAAATGAAAGACAACATAAAAATGAATGAACCGGAAGTAAGCACAGCGTTAGGTTAAGGATGATCAGTCAATGCGAGCGTAAAAGAATTAGAAGGAATAGAAAGGTAAAAAGCAAAAGCATAACCTGCACGAAACAGGTGGCATGCACGGAAAGCAAAAGTCAACTGCCCAAGCGGGTTTTGGTGGTGGACTTGCATCCCAGCGCGGGCGACAACATAGTCTGTTGCAACAAGCGAAGCCATTGCAGGATGGTGGGAATGGGCAGCAACGAGCTGGCATTGGACGAACCTTCATACACATACCGTTTTTCTTAGGTGGACAACGTCGTGGCTGTGGTGGACAGCAAGGGAATGCGTTGACTTGAATTACCGGACATTGGATGTCCGAACAACAATTATCTGCAATCATTGTTGTTATTGGAAGGAAGTGGGCACTGAGCTGTGGGACACTTGAAGGAAACTATCAGAGGCTTAGGACAGCAGCGAGGATCCGGTTGAGGGCAAGCGGGTCCACAAACTGGAGGTGGTGGGCAACAAGGACTTGGAGGGCACCTCGGCTGACAAGGTTTGACAGTCACACAGCACGGTGGTAGCGGATTGCAACTGCAATAATTAAGAAAATTAAAAATATAACATACTTTCATATATTTTCAGGAAAAAGTTTATAGGGATTGGTTGGAATGCGACTGTACCAGGGAGTTGGACACTGTTGGTTATTGGGAAGTTTCGGAGGTGGAGGACAGCAAGGGTTACAAACTGGACGAACTGAAATTATCATAAATATAAAAATGATGTTTCAAATTAGACGTAAATAATTATTGTGATAATTTGAACATATATGCATTTTTAAAACGCTTTTACCAATCATTGCTGGACAGGGACAAGTTACTGGGCAACACATAGGTTGTGGACAAGGGGAAGGCGGGCATCCGCAATACACTTGTTTTGGAGGTGGACATGATGGAGGGCAACAGGAGCCGACTTGCCCATACACCTGAGAAGCGAAGTAAAATAAAATAATTTCTCATGAATCAAATAAGCTATCAAACGTTATTGGAACACACGTGCAGTATAAGTACGACCATGGGCACTTGTATAAGAAATTGAATGAAAGTGACTTTGATAAAACGAAAATACTGCTAAACTATCTGACAATAATTGTGTGCAATTTAACGTACATTACGAAGGACATTACGCTCTAGGGCCTTGGAACAAGGGTCCATCATCACTTTAAATAGATTGCAACACATGTCATTTGAGGGGCAGTTAGAGCTCATGTTATTCTACTCTCGTGAAATAAACAAGATAAAAGCAAAATAAACTAAAATTAATAAACATTTTACTGAACTCTGAACTATTAATTTATAGTTATTATGCTTAATGGCCAAGAATGACTGCAAGTGTACGACATGGTTTTTAAAAAGATTTAGTTTAGTTAGACCATGTTTAGACTTACCCCATTATTAGATGGACCTGAGCCACATCCCCCACCACTACTACCACCACCACCACAGCACGACATGACGCCTCAGGTGAAGTACACTGGACACTTTAATTTATATGTTAAAGAAAAAATCAAAACTCAAAATGGGAACAATATTAACACTTAAAATTTTGGGTGGAAAATTTTGAAAAGACTAGAAAGCTGCGCCCGGAGTTGTAGGACAGAAGACCTCGTTCTCGTTGCAAGTGAACTGAAAAAAAACACGGGTTGAAGTCAAAACATGAATCATAGTCAAACTTTCTCGTTCACATAGGAAACAGGGGTATTTATTTCGAAAATGCAGTCGGTAGGTAAGTACAACTACCTTGACAACCGCGAAGTTTACCGTTGTATTTTGTCTTTTTTCTTTCATCGTACGTAGTCGTAGTGCAAGGCAACTTTATTTTTCAAGTACACGGCACACGATGAGTTCTAATCCTCCTCTTCTCTGCTGACTAGGAGCTAGCAAGAATTTGTATGAATCCAAAAAAATGCTTTTGCACAATGGGATCTTGTATGCAGTGTTCTTTGATCACGTGACTAATCACTTCCATGTCAAACTCAGCATGCCACTTCGATAATGGGGTTACCTCCTCTGCGGGATCTTCCTCTTTGCTACAATTCAAGATTTTCAGTCGTTTGTTCTTGATATGCGTCAATAATTCAAAGAAGCCTTCATAATTTAGTCCATGATTGGCTTTGAGAACCAACTGACACTGTTCATGAAACTCAGGAATCGTTCGAAAATCGTACAGCTCCTCTTGAACTTCCTTGAGTGCCTTTTCAAGAACACTCCAAATGTAGCAAATATTGGACCCATTGAACCAATTATGATTTATTGACACAGCATCTGTCTGTCAATGGTCAGAGAAATACATTCAAAAAATGATGGATTGATATATTCAGAAATCAATAAATTGATGAGAATGAGAGTTAAAAGTTACATATTTTTCAAACCCACCATATTCCAAACGACATGATGCCAACCGGAAGGAACAAAAATGCATTCGCCAGCATTTTGAATCACCTCCATGTAATCCTCTCCGCAAACGCCAGGGTCATGCCATCTAAAGCTGAGTTTCTTCAAGCGATTGTCATAAAATCTCATTTCCTTGCCTGGAGGGTACAGGTACCATTTTTTCACCCCGATAATGTTAGCTGACCAACTGTATGAGCCGTACACGTCGGAGTGAAATGAAGTGAAAGTTCCTTTGGGTCCCATATAACAAAACTTGTAGTCATCCGTATCTCTATCCTCGCAAAATTCATTTAGCCAGTCAGATTGAAAGTACATCGGACATTCATAAGGAAGTAAGTTTTCCTGCTTTCCATCAGCTTGAAAAGTTCTGTGTGTTCTAACGATATGCCAGTCTTTGAGATACAAACAGGTACTCTGTTCGTTTGTATCTGTTGCATGCGTCCTCAAGTACCCAACGTAGTCTCTGAACGTCATGTCTCGACAGTCTCTTGTGCCATAGCCTTCTTTGTAATCGGAATCATTACAATTTACTGCAGATACGGATACATCCCCTAAAGAAATAAAAACAAACTTTATAAACTATATAAGCGTAATATTATTGTCATTAAGTACATCACGTTCTATCGGCTTTTTCGCTCACCATAAATGTTCAGAAGAAACTCATAGTTGACAGTCTCCCCATCAATTCCCTTCCAACACCGGCGTGACAACCACGATTTTGTTAAACTCTGTGAAAACATACACGGTAAGTTTTTCAGAAGATAAGCGTTGAAAAACTCGTCGTATGACACATTTTCTAGATGAAGGTATGGAATAGATTTTCCATCTTTAGAATTCTCAGACTTTAATCGGTGCCATTCAAACTCATCGAATGTTGAAATACTTAGGGGGGCAGCTGCCCCCGCTGAGGAGCACCGGAAGTGACTGCTTCTGCTGTTGTTCCCATCACTCATATTTATCAGCCCAGTTAATAGTTAATAGTTTATCTTAAAGAGGAGAAATATGAAAATGTAAAAGCATGCGATTTTTTACATGCAATCTAAATAGTTTGCAAAAAAACCAAGTCCATCCATATGCAAGCACAGCTGATGTTTTTTTGGCAGGTAGCTAGTAGCTTGTTGTTGTTCGCGTCGCGTGCATGGACGTTCACACGAACGACAGAGAATCGAAGCAGAGAGAGAACACAATACACGTGTGTCATTCAATCCTCATCATGAATCATAACAATATACCCCATACAAATCAAAAATGCCTTTTGATCTTTTCTAACCTACTTTACTTCCTAACTATCCTAACTATTATATTTCAGTGTATTGTGCAATTTAAATTAGTGCATGTTTGTGATTCAAGTAAAAATTGATAAGAATTAAATGGGTTTTCCGCAGACGAAAGGCATCAAACGTTTCTAATTGATGACAGATGATGCAATCTCTTCTTGGTCTTGAGGGTTGCGGTTGACGAGATGTCAACCTACCCGACAGAGAATAGAGTGTTAGATTTGCCATTTGCACTAGAAAGAATTCAACCGCTTTTCAATAAAAAGTAAACTTAATTTTTTGGGGTGTTTATTTGACATTTGACAATACTTTGAGAGAATGAGCAATGGGTAACATCTACTCAGATAATCAGATTTGTGATTGCGCTGTCACGGGTGCGATCTCTTCAAATACCAGGTCTGGAAACAGTAAAAAGGAGCATGGCACAAACGTATTATCGAGCACAGATATGGATCGGGGCAACATTTGCAAGACACGAGTTCGCAGTCTCAGTGCTAGTGAAAGTAAGCCAAGTAAGGTGAAAGTTGTGGGGAAAACTGACATTCTTCGAGCTCACAGCCATGGCTATCAACTGAGGCCTAGAGATAAGCATGGTGTTGTGATTCTTGGAAAACGCCGTGACCAGATAAATGTTTCGACTGTAAAGTCTACGAGAGACGCAAAATCTTGCAATGATGACCTTACACTACTTTCCTCCTCCCTTGGGACACTTTCTCTTGATAATGATGTCACTACCAACCATGTCAAGGACTACGAAAGACAAGCTGGATCTAAATCAAACAGGTCTGGTGAAAGCTGTGATACTTTGGAGTTGGAGATGCAACTACCTAAACATGTTCTCTACTATGGATGGTTCTTTTCAGAAGAAACTTCTTCTGTGATTCATAGAGTCGTTATGCACTACTTCCGTATGTGCTACACCCATGTGCCACAGTTCGAAAGATTCATTTTGACCTGCTGTAAAGACACCGACGTACGAGGTACGTTCCGGTTCAGTTTTGCTGACTGATCTCCTCCATAATGCGATAATATGCTCCTTGAAGGATTTTATTTCAAGTTAATTTGTTTACATTTTTTAGATCCGTTTGAATACTACAAGCGACCAGGAAAGAAAGTGAAAGCTGACGATCCAATTGAGTACCATATCACTGCCAAATTTTTGGGACGAGATCCAGACCCTTCTTATCAAATTCTGACACATCCTTTTCTACATAAATCATTCCGCATGCATCTGATTGGACTAGTTTTCACTCCACGCACTCTTGGCGTTAGAGTTAAACTCAGTCCTGCACAACAGCAAATATTTGATGAGAAAGATGAGTCCAGGAATGGCCGCAAACTTGAAGACCACACTACTTTGACTAAAGCCAACAAAATTCGAATGCAAATCGAAGAAGAAATTGAAGGCTACAATATCACGCATAAACTTCATCGGAAGGCGCACCCAAATTGTAAATTAAAATTGAAGACATTTGACAAAGAAGGGAAAGAAGGGATAATTTATAAACGATTTCAGCAAGAACCGACATCAAACATAATAAAATCAAGGGCGCATATAACTATAGGATGTGCCGTTGGGGTGCGGGCAGTCAAGACAGGCGAAGATCTTGTGGAGGTGCTAGATTTGGAACAAAGAAACTCTACAACAACAGGCAACTCCAATTTTCAGCAAGATTTCAAATTAGAACGGGGAGTTCTGAGACAATTTGGAAAGCATGCTGATGCGTTTGTGCTGTATTCAGATATGGAAATGATTGTTCCCGCTCGATATGACGTATTTATTTAATACGTATTTAAATAAAATTTTAAATTTTGTGACCTTTGATAAATAAATAGACGTTTTCATCCCGTAAATAATTGCGGATTCAGTTAACTTTTTTAAAATCTATTGTCAGTATTGTCTATCACATTGGCCTTGGTCAGAGTCAGAGATAGTGACGTTCTCTAGCATACTATCCAGCAGCATTCCATTCCATTATATCGTTATGAATTGAACAAAGATTGAACCAGAAAGCATCGTAGTGCCCCAGAGCCGCAACAAAGAAGGCGGATAATTCGAGTGACCGTATTATAACTCAAAAAGTCGCGTAATAAGTATTTACTCACATTCATGTCAAATGCAAATTGACGTTGAGAAAACAAAGTAAAAATATCCACCTCTTATAGTTCTCTAGTACTCTTATATTTTGTTGACAAACACTCCTGCCAGCTGCCAGCATTTCGTTTGACCTCTGAACTCCCTAAACAATATTGATGTAGGTGGAGGAAACCTCTTTCAAGTACAATAACCATGTCTTGAGTTAAATTACTTTAGCTACTTATTGTCTTCTTTTGGAGATTGGGATCATCTGTTGACGACTGAAAACTTCAAGTTTTAATGAGGCTTTTAGTTTGGGTTCACGCACGACCAACTTCATCACTTGAGTCACTGGAGACATCGCCAGTTTGCCGTGTTTGGGCTACTACAAACTGCTACAATTGTATCGAGGAAGGGTGACTGTAAAGTGTAATCCCAAGGGGAAGTGGTTAAAATTGTAGTTTTTTAGCAATGGGGCCTTGTAAATTTGTACTGCCTTGTGCAGTCCCACACATAATCAAGAAGAAACGTCCATTATTGTTGCAACTCTCTTTGTGCATTTCACTTTTAACTTTGTCGTGTTTCATTTCAAATGTCAACGCTTCTTTCAATCCAAATGATGCTCGTGGTGACCATTTAAATAGCATAGATGACGGTGCCGCAGCCGCATCTACTAGTCATATTAGCACTAATCCTGCTTGTCAGTCAGAAGTTTCCAGGCTGTGTGGGAAAAAACCGGAAAATCTGGGAGACTTGGGTGTTCTGGAATGTATTATGAATCAGAGAGTAAGTCATTAAAGTTCTGTATAGTGACTCCATCAGTTAAAATGCAACTTTACGAGAATAAAAAATTAATGGCTATTTTAAAATGTCTTTTGTTTTTAGCGAAATGCGGTGGAAGAATTACCGGAGACCTGCAATGATGTTTTATGGCATTATCGTAAAAGCATCACGGAGGACGCCGGCTTTATTTCTTTGGCGCACAGGGAATGTGGAGATGAACTTGACAAGTTACCTGATTGTTCCAGCAGTGCCAGAAAGCCAGGAACGAGCTTGGTCACCTGTGTTATCGATAATAAGGACAAAATTAACAATATACGTTGTCAAAGTCTGGTAACACGTCTGGAAGGCGTGATATTTGGTGACTATGAACTGATCGAGAGATTTGCTGACCAGTGTCAAAGTGACATTAAGCGCTTCCAATGTGGTCGCAACGACTTATCCCTTCACGCCGAGCGGGTAAGAGTATGGTTAATTAAAACTTTGCCAATAAAAGCCCCTCATGACTCAAATCAAGATTGGCGTTAACTAACTTTAAAACTGATCTGACTAATCTGTTTTTCTTTATAGCTTCCACATTCTCAGGGGAAAACGATCGAATGCCTGTCGGATAAGATCAAGGAGCTGAACGGTGCCTGCGCTGTGGAGATTCTTCGCATTGCTGAATTGCAAATGGATGACTTTCACTTAGATCGAGCTCTCTACTTTTCTTGCAGAGATGACAGGGAAAAGTTTTGCTCTCGGGTTTCAGCTGGGAACGGACGAGTGTATAAATGCTTATTGAAGCATAAAATGGCCGAGGAAATGACCAATGACTGCCGTGAACAGCTGTACAGACGGCAACGGCTTGGCTGGCAAGATTACCGGGCCAGTGGGATCGTTTCCACTTGCAAAAATGAAATAAAAAAGTTCAAATGCCGTCGTGATGCCAGCAGTAGTGATCGGAACATTCGTCTGTCTCAAATACTTTTATGTTTGGAAAATGAAGCTCATAAAGGACACGAGTTAAATGGTGATTGTGTTGAGGAAATTAAAGAGCATCGTCGAGCCCTTTTGGAGGACTTTAGAGTGACGCCAGAACTACTGAATGCTTGCAAAGAGGACAAGGAGCAATTTTGTGCAGGAGAAGGTCTGAGCGGTCGAACTATTCACTGCTTAATGTCACGGGCACAAATGCGCAACGTCGAAGAGAGAATAAGTGATCAATGCATTGCAGAGTTGGAGACGCTTGTTAAGATTTCTGACGTGTCTGGAGACTGGAGAGTGGACCCTGTTCTCCTAGAAAATTGTCTGCCAGTAGTAGAGAAATCTAGTTGTGACCGAGTTCCTCCGAATCGGGTCTTGGATTGTCTCATGAATCTAATGTCAAGTGACTCCAGTATTGGCACAGACAGCAGTGTGATGACTGAAAGGTGCGAGACGACCTTACTTCAAATTCAATACTTTTTAGCAAGAGATTTTCCCATGGATTCGGCTCTTTTTGAAGCGTGTCACAAGGATGCCGTTAATGTTTGTGGGGCTAAGGAGGATTGGGCGGATGACCCTAAAAACATGGATCCTTCCAGAGGACCTATGATTCTTTCCTGCCTTTTTAGGAATATTGATGCAGATCACGGATCAAAGGTCAGTCAGATCTGTGCAGATCGAGTGAGACAAACTATGAGGCAAAGAGCACTTAGCGTTCGTCTGATTCCTGAAATAGAAACAAGTTGTATGAACGATCTTTCCGACATTTGCTCGGATAAGACAAAACCTGGCGAAGAACTTGAGTGTCTTCAAGATCATCTAGAGGAATTGGAAAAGGACTGCAGAATTGCTGTGGGGAATTACACCGTTGTGGAAATGCGAAATCCAACTGTTGACCCTTTCATCTGGAGACACTGCAGGGACATCATTGAGAACAAATGTACTGACGAGAAATCGGATGAAAGCGATATGCTGGAATGCCTCATCGACTACAAGAGCGAAATGAAAAGCAAAAAGTGCAGGGCAAGTGTAGAACATCTACAATTGCTTCGTTTGAAGGATATCAGTTTTTCGCCAAAGTTTAAAACCCAGTGCCATGAGAGTGTGGTACGGTTTTGTAATGACGTTAGACCGATAACAGCTGGAATGGTAATTTATTAGTTGTAAATACATTTCAATCTAAATTAAAGTTCGAATTCAATTTTATACTAAAATAGCTAACTTTTATTTATTTTCCTTATAATTGTAGCTAGTTGGCTGTCTCAGTGGAATTATTCGAAATGACACGGTTAATGAGAAAACACAGCGAATTGGTAAAGGCTGTAGAAAGCAAGTTCGTTATTTAATTTTGTCGAAAATTCAATTGGAATCTGATAAAGCGGATCCAAATTCCCTTTACGCTGTTTGCAGGTAATTTATCCCATTAAAATAGCCGGTACATATTTAATAAGTGAAGCTTGAACATAACACAAACACTTAATAATGCTTTTGTTAAATTTAGAGAGCAAATCAGAGCACATTGCCAAGGTGTGCTGCCGGGTGGAGGTCGAATTCTAGAATGTTTGCGGAACAACGAACAGAAGCTAATTCAGAACTCACCCTGCCACCGGAAACTGTTTCATGTGCAGCAAGAAGTCAACCTGGATTCCAAATTGGATGTGACACTCGCTCGAGAGTGTGAAAATGAGATAAGGTACTTTTGCTCTGGACCACGCGTCGAAAACATGGTTTTCTGTTTGAAGATGAATTTCAACAAGGAAGGATTCGACATGGCTCGATGTGGGAAGGTGGTGAGAGAACGACTCATGGAACAGACGTCAGACTCCAGACTTAGTCCCCGACTTCATAAGTCCTGTAAACTCGACATTATCAAATTCTGTTCGAACATAGAGCCAGGGGAAGGGAGGGTCATTGCGTGCCTCAAGGACGTATTCGTGAATCCCAAGAGTCGATTGACAACAAGCTGTAAAGAACACATTGAGGGTATACTTGAGGGGGCAGCACAAGTGGATATTAGAATGGACGGAATTTTGTATGCTGCTTGTAGAAATGAGGTTGGATTTACAAATTACAAAACAAATGGAACC
The DNA here is from genome assembly GCA_034694325.1 of Entomobrya corticalis. Lineage (NCBI taxonomy): Eukaryota > Metazoa > Arthropoda > Collembola > Entomobryomorpha > Entomobryidae > Entomobrya > Entomobrya corticalis. The sequence continues at coordinate 2,112 of JAQFYG010000264.1, read as the reverse complement.
ATTACCACTTCAAATATCATTAGTTGTTGGTTTTGATTTCTCTCTGCAGATTCAAACTTCGTGCAAGGACACAGGAGTTGATACCGACGAAGGAGACAAGGGGAAAACGGAGGAATGCCTAAAACAGTTATTCCGAGAAAATAAAATACCCACCATGAAATGCATGACTGAAGTGGCACAGCTTATAAAGTCAACCATGGTGGATATTCATACGGATCCCCTGCTAAACCAAGCTTGTGCAATGGATCTCTTGAGATACTGTGATAATGTACCTCCAGGCGAAGGACGATGTAAAAAGGCCAAGATTTCTATTTAAAAATAATTTGTTATTTTATGACAATATTATGTTAATTGGCATACTCATTTTCATATTTCAATTAATTTCTACATTTGCAGTGGTAGCCTGCTTGTACAGCAAACTTGAGGAGGAAAAGTCCACCCTTAAGGGTGGATATCTGCTACATCCCAAGTGCCGAGATTTACTCTCACAACGATCGGAGTTGTTCCGATTAGCTGGGGCGTCGCCTGCCAAACTAGAGTCTATTCAAGACATTGTCATCTCCGTGAAGTCATCGCCAAGTAGAAATTATTTCCTTATCGTTGCAATGAGCGTCGTTGGTTGTATATTTATCTTTGGTCTAGTCTGTGGTCGAGCTACTAAACGAAGGGCACTGTCGAAAAACAAATAATCAGGACTAACAAAATCGAACTCATCGAAGAGAATGAACTCACTCTGCACGTCAATGCTAATGTAAAGTTGAATCAAACGCGACAAGACACACATCTTCAATCAAAATAATTTTCAAATCGATAATTATTTACCTTTTAAGTCAAATTATCAACCATGTACACTTAAATACGTCTTTGTTTATTATCTGGTACGTATTTAATTTTGAATCTATCGATAATTTTGTATCTGACAGTTATTCAGGTAATGGTACAGTAAGTCAGTCTGCTATTTTTAGTTAATCATTACTTATTTAGTTAGGTAAAGGTATTTATAATTTCGATAATAATTGTTAGACCATGTCCTCATTAAATAGTCAGACTTTATTGGTGCCTACTATTATCTAATAAGTGGTTATATAAATGTAAAACGCTGAAGTAGCCGGTTGTTTTGTATATTTAATTAAGTTAGGCTAGCCTCTTTCTTTACGGCGCTAGGTCTTTGGTGGCATTTTCTACAATTGCTCTTCCTCCATCCAATTCCTTTTTAGACATTACAGTTCAAGTTGTGTACTTATTTGCAAACCCCAGTTCAGTTCAGTCACAATAATAATAATAATTTTATTTTACTATACTTATTATGCATGCTTGTAAATTAGACACGTACACATTACTTTCCCTATCTTGATAATGTGATTGTATGTATATAATATTAATTTAACTGCTAACTCTAAATGAGAATGGACAAGGAAAGACGAAGATCACTTAAAATCCTTTGTACTCTCCTGCTCACATTTTTACCAAGAAATGTATTTTTAAGTCGGAACGTTTAAGTCAAAGATGTAAATGCTATGTTTTAATAATTAACTGACGTAACTGAATGGAAAATGACGAGGTGAAGAAAACGAATGTAAAAAAGAATAAAAACGCTACGATGAATATAAACACTTTATTGTTCTGGATGGACTAGCTTAAACACTTTATTAAATACTACTTTTTCATTCTATCAACAAGACATAAAAATGAAACCGTTTCATTAGTAAACAGTAAATACCATCTATACTTTTTCTCTGAGGAAAAACTGCACCCTTGCAGAATTGGCTATTTAATAGAAAAGTTGAAGGTGATGCATTCAAAGTTAAAAGAAGTCTTAATAATAACAAAACTCATAAGCTAGCCTTAAAAATGTTATAATTATCTACGAAACTTACTAATAAGCTAACTAAGACTACATATTTTCAGTCGCTATCGCTGTCACTCTGTCCTCTTTTTATGTTTCGGCGATCTCGAGGGCGTCTTTCGGGGATATCCACCGGGAATTTTTTATTAGCCGCCACAGCCAGTTCTTTCAGCCTTGTAAGTACACCTATTGGATAGTCCTCTACCGTTATCGTTTTCAAAGATTCTTCCAAATATTGTAAAGCTTCATCCACTTTTCCAGAATCT
>JAQFYG010000263.1:0-37305 GCA_034694325.1 Entomobrya corticalis | reverse complement strand
TATATACATATTTATAGTATGTGTGAGGCTCTACGTTTCTTGTATTTCTTCGTCATTTGCTAAAATCGATATCTAGCCTCGGACGAGTGCCGCCGTGCTCGTCGCCCAGGGTCGGTTCCATCATCCACTTTTTATAAAGCGCTCAAGTATGTGTCTGTAGTACATGATGTGTGTATGTCTGTATATGTGCAGAGAAATGTTAATGTTGATGTATATATTCTCTGATATGATGATTTTACGTGTTGTGTGGTGTGCTATCATTGAGTTGAGTCGAGTGAGTGAATGTGCTTTCTATCTATCATTTTCCTTCGTTCTGCTTCCCACCAGCAAGTATCATAATAATGATGATGATTATGATCTACCTGTATGGCGTTGAAAGCTAGGAAACGGTCTCTTGAACACGAAGCTGCTTAAAATGCTTTCATCGCCATGAAGAATCAAACTTATATCATATAACATTGATAATTATTGTCAACAACGGAAAATTCTTAGTTTACAGGAGAAGAGACAATCTCGATCAAGGATTTTCAGTTGTTCATCGGTAATGTCACAGCCAATGAACATCTCATTTTTTAAATGCGTAGGTAGAAGTATTAGTATCAAATATCTACTCACTAACAGCATAACAACCGAGTATGAGCTATGAGCAGCCATTCATATCACTTTAATGTTCAAGTTAGCCCATATATCTCATTTACAAACCCAAGGGACAATTCTTTTGTCATTTTACTGACAGAATGACATTGTACACGCTATGAAGGCTTTACACCTAATTTTTTGTTACATTTTTATTTTATAAAGAATTTATAGAAACCTTCAAATCCAGCAAGCATGTTTTTTGTGTCGTCTCTGTTCAATGAAAAGAAAGATTTTTTCGTGGGGGTGTTAAAGAATGTCGTCTACTTGGCATGTTGGTAACGTTGTACTTGCCTTCGATGTAAACGGAGAATCAATAAGACACCGTTGAATTATGAAGTGAATGAGTAAATCCTATGTATATACACATGTTGTACTTGTGTATAGCTGGTGTTTCCCTTATCTGTAGTTAGTTGGCCGTCATTTCCATCACATGCCACACAGGAATCCAGATCGAAACTCAACATTTTTATTGTTGTTTGTATTGTTGTTATGCTGTATCGTCGTAACCTGGTTTCATATGCAAACAAACCTAAAGGAAGCAAAAATATGGTTTTGCCGTCACCCTCTGTGTGTGAAAAAGCACGGTCAATAAGAAAAGAAAAATTCTCAGCTCCATTCAGAATTCAATAACTAAAAGCAATGTTTTCTTTGTGTCGAGTAGTGTATGATTATAAAGATGATTGCCCGTGATAATAATAGTATACCTGTGTGCATGCATCCATCCATAAAACAGCTTCTATATGATAATAAAGTTTCGCCTGTTTGGTCACTGAAAAAGGTATTTGGAAAAAGGTACGATAATAATAGTGGGACACTGGATCATTACAGTATAGCTTTTGTATTCATACTCAATACTCAGGTACGAACAAGGTGTCTCAAGTCAACGTGTAAAACTTGCCCCCTTTCACCAATATTACAAAACAATTTTATGTAGAATATTACCAAAAATAGCTAGAAAAAACGTGTTTATACTTACAACATGTATATAGCTTATTTTAGTATTTACCGTTAATCATCAATAAGCAATTCAATTTTGTTATTGCGTTGATTTTTCAAGGATAAGCATGGGGAGCCAAATTTGATAGAAACACTCCAGTTTATAAGATAAATGTTAACGGATTCCTTATTTGAGCTCCAACTCCACATTATCTCTGTATTTTATATTGGAAATTGTTACATTACAAAATATAATTCAGCCCTTTTCTTGTACTTAATAAAATACATATTATTATTGTTCATCCGTAAGTAATATATAAAAAGTTTTCCTTCTAAAAATTTTAATAACTCTTCCTGTATAATAAAAAAATCCATGATTTTGTCCTTAAAACTCACTAGTTATTAGTTATTACCTAGTATTCTATTATACATAAACCATGCTCACCGAACTTATTATTTTGAATAGAATATTATAGAAAATACTCATGTACTTAATTTTTAAGCTTACTCAGGCAAATAACAGTTTCGTCACAAAAAAATAATATTCACGTGGCATGCGGTATGTTGTTATGCATTCTCAAAATTTCGTAATCTATGGGATTTCCTTCCTATTTGCAATGGTGAAAGGTATTTCCTTTTCATTTTCTGTGCAAGGGAAAAGTTCGAAGTAGATTTCATCTCTCGGTTTTTCATCCTTCCGTTCACTTTTGACTCTCAATGCCTTAGCATTGAAAAAAGTGAATGAATGATGTATATCCCATTATTTTTCCAATCCTGATGATTATGATAAAAGTATATACAGCAACGGTATATCTTTCATTTCTTTTATAAACCCTTTCACTGCAAAGAAATCTTTTGTATGCATGGATTCATTAGTGAAATTACAAAATTCCATTTCTTTTTTCCTGTTGAATTGGATATTCATGCTGCGAGCAAACAAGAAGCAAGATCATAGTGTTTATTCTAAATATTGGTAATTTCTTACTAGTCAAAGCTTTCACTCTGCACGAAGAAAGCTGCCACTATGTGTTACTGTTGTCGTGGATACTTTGCCGAAAATGACTAATGTAATTGCTGTCAATTACATTCGATTGAACAGATAAACGATGATAATAAAAACACGTATTTGATAAACTAGTAAGTCATTATGTTGTCTGGAACTATTAGTCAAATCGAGCTATAGAATATTCGAAATAAAGACATATACGTTATATGTCAAGTAGATACTTGTATAAGTTTGTATTTTTTTTCTATTCGATGTAGATTTTGCCCCATTTTAATGCCCCTGAAGTACTGTTTTGGATGCCTTTGAATGAAGGCATGAAAATGTGAACATGTGCACATACCTATGTAGGAAAATTGAGACATCTATGATGAACTTAAATGTAGGAATCCAGTTATATTAAAGGAAGCAATAACGGTCTGTTCACTCTTGGTTATTGATACGTACATTGTATATAAGAACCATATTTTCATCACACTTGTTGGCAAAAGAAAACATCATATTCGTATATGCCCAAGTGAATATCTATACATTTAATGTACCTCAAAGGGTTGCGTAAGATGCTTCATAATGCGAGACGTTTTCGATACATCATATAACATTCGCTTATGGCTATTGTCTGCACTCATACTCAATTGAGAATATACTTTGTTTGATTCTACCCTAAACTTATAAGCACATTCTTTTGTTTATGTGTGTAAACCAGTACAGTACTGATACAAAATAATTTTTCTCTGTAATATGACAAACAACAAATCCTGTTTTGAATTTATCATTTACATACGATGTGCATACTTCATGCACAAAGATTATAGAGGAAATTGCTGTGATAGGAAGGAAACAGGGGAAATATCAGTCAATAAGGACGCCAACTTAAAAAGAATTAAAGGGCAAAAGGGAAGAGAAAGCCTATTTTAATTTTACCCTGATAGGGAAGAAAAAGCAATAATAACATGCAGCTTTCCCCAAAAGAAACGAACAAGTAACGTTAGTCGCATGAAACTTGATTACTGTGACTAATACAGAAAGCAATATTTTAGCAGAAACTATATTGTTACAGAAAATAAAGCTGTATTATAATATTGAGAGAAATAATAATAAGCTTGTGAGTGAAAGTTGTGGCGAATGACGCAAGTGTGACTAGCTTTCAAGAGGTAGATACATTTGTACCTGTGAGTAAAATATTTGCTTCTAATGCGTCAAGGTAAACCTGACGCCCTGAAGGCATTCAATATATGTTTGGAATCCAATAGGAGTTGCGAAATGGTTCATAACATGAAAAATAAAATGTGACAGAAATAGAATAAATAAGTAATCAAACTATTGTGTGTAATTCATGCATGTATTGACACACAACTAAATCTGACTGACATTTAACCAAGATATCATCATATGGTGTATAAGTTGCATGTACAATGACACGGAATTCTTAGCCTTAGCATGCAATTACATGATTTTTGTGTGGAAAAAGAAAAAGGCGAAGGATGCGTTGTACTTTTAATGTCAAAATGTCATCAGAACGAGAGGACAAGGGCGTCTGTTTACACTTACACCGGATCACAATATAAGACAACAAACAAAAGCAATATAGTGTCAAATTCGCAAGAAACCTTTTTGTTTATGGTTAGTTAGCCAATAAACTTGCTTATTCCCTTCAAATCTACAAATTTCCAATATTGAACATACAGGAAATTTTAGTCGACAAAGGTGACCGCAATTTCAGGTAATTATGGTTCATATTCAATGTCTTATCTGTTTGCAGAGCAAATTATGGTATTTCAAGGAAACACTATGTGCTCATATGTGGGCGTGGACTTTCTCTATGAAATGTGAACCAACCTGATGGTAAAAAGAAATGTATATTATAATTGTGGAACTAGATATGTATAAAATTTTATTTCTAAATATCGTCTTACATTTCTTAGATGAATAAATTTGTATGCTATAAATAAGTATTAAAGAGTATATTGCACAACCAGATTCGGATACGGTGAAAAACAAGTGGTTAGTTTATGGTCACATCCTCTACCAAAGTTTAAATAAGGCCACATTTATATACATCATTAAATTTTCCCTACAGAAGGGAAATTTATGTTTACGCAGGAATCAGTATATATTTTATGATCAATAAATGGTTACAACGATGATGAAACAGAAGAAGCTGTCACAATAATAAACGTTTTATTTTTCCTTCTTCTATGCAATATAAAGCTAAAACGCCCACTCTAAATTGTTTATGGCAAAATCTGTCTCGAGTGCCCGGACCAACCTCAATATTTTCTCTTGCAGCCTGTGACACAACTGCCATGCACAAGTGCTCTGTTTTTACTGCTTTCTCCGTTTACACTAGACCTCTTTCAAGATACGATCATTGAGTATCACATCTCTAATTAAGTGATAAACGGCGGCCGTCACATTCGCCTCATTTCATTTACTTATTGCGTGTCTTGTAAAACCATTAATGAAACGAGTATATAATGTGCATGTGTACTTAAGCAAAGACTGTGACTGGCAACTAACAGAATACCAACAGGTTGCGTTGTGAACGGCAGCGGCAAACGAGGGTTCTTCAGCTGCTTACTTACAAGCTTTTAGCATAAATAAATCTGTTACCTATGTAGAATACTGATGAGCTTACTCACTTCGTATCCGGTTGGATAAATGCGTGGAGTACAAGCGTACTTACTCTACTGCACATACAAGCATGAATGAAATGGGACCAGCAAAGAAATTAAATTAATGAACAGTGTGATAACATCTTCCGTACCCAAAAAAACCATTTATGTCACTTGGCAAATTTATTTATTTGCCAAGTTACATGAACCTCTCCATTGATACAGACATGCATACCAAAACATTGATCGGTAAAGGTGTTTTCCCTTTGGATAGGTCCTGATGAATGTGGTGTTGACGTTGTTGACAGACACCGGATTCAAAACCAATTCGAAGCAATAAATCTTTTCAAGAGTAACAACTGCGTACTTGACCATAGCCGGCGATCAAAATCCATTAGAAATGCTCTTTTTATAAAACGAGCATATTATCAATTTCTTGAACTTGGCATGCATGTGTAAATACATGAGAATGACACTGGGACATTACTCTGCCAATTATCGCACCAGTTAAAGTGTCGACTGAAAAAATTGACGTTGACAAAATTTATTACTATGTTTTGTGGTAGTAAAGTAAATATAAGGAATCATACACTCATGCCAATATTATGCTAGATAGAGTGTGTAATGCTGTCATTCCTTTCTTTTGTTTTGACAAGAAGAAAGTAGATTATAATTTGTCTTAATAACAGTGATGATGCTTAAACATACAGTAAAAGCAATTTAAAAAATAATATTTGAAACATAAAAATTTAGTAAACTATTCTGTCTTGTTCTGAGAATGGGTATAAAAGGAAAGATAGGAATGGAAATGACAATCCATGCTATACTATTTGATGAGAAAATATGTTACTTCGACATTTCTGTTCCTACTTAAAAGTATGATTCCAAAGATGTAGAGATGCGTATGTATTTATAGAAACATTAGGACATATATTATCATCGTGTTTGCATGCAAATAAATCATGTTACAAGTGTATGTAGGAAGGTAAGTAGATGGAAACACATCTAGGTACGAATTATAATATATTTATTGATGCATTTTTTCTTACTTACTTGCACAACACCAGCAGTAGAGGTGGTTTTGGTATTTTCTCCTTCCACTTTTCACGATATTCTTGTGTGAGATAGAATCAACTTTTGGCATTACAAGCCATCCATCCAGTTTGTTGTAGCAGAGAAGATCCCTCATGTACTTGTTGTTGTGGATGGATGGATGGATGATGGTATGAAAACGGAAAATGAAGCATTACACTAGTATGAGACAGGAAGATATCGACCGACATGATTTCGACCTTAGCCTGTTGTTGAAGACGCCATGAAGCTTATATTTAAATAAGTCAGGAACAGCGAAAGCAGAGTAGCACTATAGCGTTTCTTTTAAATATACATAACGTAGAGATTTAAACATAAAAGACGACATGCCTATTGTGTACTTTTCTATAAAATTATACATTTTGAAGCAGCCATCATCAACATCAGTTTCTATAATATATGAATAATATCAGTAAAATTTCGTTCCACAAAATTTCAATGATATAATTTCGTATATGGTATATATGGTATAGCATATCATATTATCTGTGGATGTATCTAGCAAAAGTTCAAACTTTTATGCATGCATACCTTTTCCACATTTTTGTCGTCATGCCATCAAAACCGTTTTGTACGGATTGTGCAATGTTTATCATAAAAAAGTAATATTAAAATGATTGCAAAATCTTTAAAATATATTTTTGTGTGCAAATGAGAATATTACGTCAATTGTTTTAATCGACTTTAAAATTACCTAATTTGACCCTAAAAATAAACGTCATGGAGCAATGAATGTTTATTTATATTGATGAATAGTAAATTACAATTTAAATTCATTGAAAAGATATACCATTGATCGAATTGCAAAGCTGTGTAGGATGAAAAGTAAAAATGTGAGCATGAGTGCAATTAGAGTTCTTTTGTAAATTTTTTAATGAATCGTAACTGACGCATCTCAATCAACATTTCCGATTTCATATAAGGTAGAAATTCTGAAGGCTTTTACCATGCCTGTATTCATGACGATCTATTTCATATTGTTTGCACAATTTGTTGTCATTTGACTCCACTTGAAAAAAGCAGCATGATAGAGACATTAATACTAGAAGGAAAATTTTTGATATATTTTGTCGACATAAAAATCTCAACTTTTAATTCGAATCACCGAGGAAATTATTATTGCTAAATAAAATGTATTTGACCATTCATTATTCCAAATTCCAACAAGAATTCGCTACCGATATTATATGACGTTCATCTGTGGTGTTATATGTTCGCAGTAGATCTGAGACATACGACCCAAAAAGATCCAACCTAAACTTTCATTAATTGTCGTGTAATAAGTACATGGATATAAAATGTTAAAAATAAGTTTCACGAATATCATTATGCACCTTACTTCTGTACTTATAAAAACATGCAAACTGATAATGAAGTAGTAGGAGCAGAAGCATGAAAGCAACCATGTGGATGAATATTACGCTTTTGTCAGATGAAAAAAGCTTTTCAATTCAAATGTGCTGTATGATTCCTGGAAAAGGCTTTTTCCTCGCTCTCTGTGGGTTATTACATGAGAATGAGAAGTGGACTGACTATGAGTATATGCAAGTACGTGTGTGTTGGCTGACTGAAGTGAGTACAGGGGGAAGCGTAGACGGCAACGGAAAAGGTTCTCCCTTCTCTCTCTTTCATGCTGTCGTTTTTGCTTGCTTACTCTCTTTCTCTCTCTCTCGCACTCACTCTCATATTCTCCCTTTTTAGCTTTCGTTTTGAAAGTTCTAGTCTTTACTGTTATGTCCCGTAATGAGGCTTGGTGCTCCATTTATTCTCAATGTTTGTTTGTATGCATGTATATTGTATGGCTAAAAACTTTATATTTCTAAATAGATACGCCGTCACACAGTAGTCAAAGTATAAAGAAGAGAAAAAGTAATATTATGTCGTGTATGTGTCTATGTGTGAGTTGCCACACATGTATGCATGTAGAAAACCATATCCATATAGAATGATAGAAGTTGGCTGAGTTCATTGGAAAGTAGCACAATAAAAAAGTGAAGAAGAGAGAAAAGTCAATGTAAGAAGAAGACTCAGTAGCAGGAACATTAATACAACAAACTTACATCAGCCAGCAAGCAGTAATGGTAGTAGCAGTGGAAGAAGAGGCAAAAGTGGTATTAGAAGATAGTGTGCTCATAAGCTTTTAGTAAATACTTAGGATGGATGAAGGGGCCGTGGGAGGAACTAGTAGCTAAAAAATCCATAGGATAGAAAAAAAAGTTGACTGACTACAACAACTACTACGACTACACACTGACAAATGTAAAAAAATGTATACACAAAACATTAGAAAAAGGGAAAGGGAAAAAGAGAGTGAGAGACAAAGTCGAAGGCTTCATAATGAACGAGAGAAGTAGTTCTACTTGTATGACTATGGCTTTAGTTTGGACTCCTTTTTTAGAGGAACATCCACTTGCACCACATACCATCACTACCAAACTACAACAGCAAAAGTGTAATAAATGCAGTATCTATCACTATGCAATATCTGAACAGTATCTATCTCCCTGGTTTTTTAAGAAGAAGAGAGAGAAGAAAAACTTTTGAAACTAGAACCACTGACTCTCTGCTGGCTGGATACAACTACTACTATCACTGCCACCACCAACTACAATATAATACACCAGCTAATTCTTTCCTTTACTTTCGCCTTCCTTTTTCGTTACAAAATACTGCGAGAAGGGTTTCACTCTTTTTTGTCTGCATCGCATCTAGATATATACATTATTATTATTATTGGAACATGAGTACATTCAAAATGAAGCGTACGTTATGTACGAAGTACACATAAGCTATATAAATACATTCTCTGAATGCACAATGCAGAATGAAGTTATATACTATAAGGTTTGCTTGGTACATAGGTATAAAATATATATTTATCTTTTCTCGTCAGTGTAATATCATGATATAAACCAGGGAAATCGCAATGGTATAAGGGTAGAGATAGAGGAAAGGAAAGTAATATTCTGTGCTGGCTCACTCACAATGTGTGTGGCAAGAGAATGCTGGTATCACCGCGTAAAAACTTATATAAAAAGCTGGTTGTTTGGTTTCTCGGTGTTGGAGGAAAAAGTGAGTAAAATCAAGTGGCACAGCCGGGTTCTCTCTCTCTCCTTCTCCTACTATTCTAGAGTATCTCTCCTCTCTTTTTCCTTTTATTGCATTCTCCACATATAACATATTATTACTCTGTTACGACCGAGGCCTCTTCTCCGTTTCAGTCTCCTCTCTCTTCAAAATACTGTTTCCTTCATTTTACAAGCCAAAAAAAGATGGTGTGTGGGACAATTCCTGCGGAGGCTCACTGCTCACTACTTGTACTATATAGTTTTCTCTTTGCTGCTTCTGCTGCTGCTGCTGTGTGCATGTGTGATGATGATAAGATGAGTGTGTACGTCGTTGTGTAATATCTAATATGCATGTATATTGCTGTATGTGTGTGGCGCGTGTCGGGTATCCGTGTGGTGTGCACTGCACCTCAACAACCCGCTTCTCTTTTCGTATGAAAAAATGAAATCGCTGTTGAGCTTGCAAACCAACAAGAGTTGCTTTTTCCTCTCTATTCCTTTTTATTCAGATATAGGAAAGTGTAAAGCTACCACAGAACAAAAATTCCAGTCTCTTTCTCCGAGTTTTTTTCTTGCTTTTGCTACTAAATCTTTTTTACACTGGTACTCTTCTTCCTATTTTCCCCTCTCTTTCGTCGTCATGTGTTTTATGTGTGCTCTGGCAACTGGAAAAGGAGAAAAGTAGTAGAAGCGAGTTGGAGTAGTAAGTAATGCTAACAGGCAGCTGTATGCTAAGGTTGTGAACGAGTCCGGAATTTTTTAATGGCCACGTGCTGTGTGTGACCATTCCTTGCTCACTACTCTATCTTTCTTTCTCGCGTTCTCTCTTTCTCTTTCTCTCTCTCTCCTCTTTCTGTCTCTCTCTTTTACTTTCACATCTATATTATAATGCTACAGGTTGTTTGTGAAATATAAAAATCTTTTTATGGTTATTGTTTCTTGACGTGATCCATGACCTTTTGCAATGTTACATTGTTCCAACTATTTGTTACAGTTCTAACGGGGTCTCGCTCATGAAGCTCAAGCTCAGACTTGTCCCCAGTTGTCAATTCTCAAATCTTGATCTTGAATTGGAGATGTGTGTTGAAACATGCTGATCTTGTGTTGTGGTGTGTTTACAATATTGCTGTAAAAATATCGTGGGCCGCTGCTTCTCTGCTCGGTCCGGTATTTGCAAGTTAAACATTGTGCTTTGTGCTGCTAGTGTGTGTTTTTGACTAATTGTGACTATTTCTGACCGGTGAAAGCAGAGAACTGAAGCGTTTAGAAGTATACAAAGTCTGATTGCATACTGAAACTGGAATGTAAAGTCATTTGCAATTTTATTTTTAATAACCAAGTTACAAACTGCAATGCTCCAAGCTGTCAGCAAGAACGAACGTTTCTATTATTAGCATATCTTATGCGTAAAAGTAATTAGATGATGTCCATCAATGTCATTAATATTATTTTGCCAAGGTTATTTACGTGGCAAATTGTATGTTGTCTTGCCGTTTAGAACTAATACAAATAGCGATTTAAGATGCAAAGTGGTGCATGTAATAAAACATTTCAACTTCATTTAAATCAAATATTCAGGAGAACCAGATAGTTTTAGAGAAAAATATATCAGCAGAGCTTTATAAAATATCCTGCTAACATACACATCACCGACAGAACGTCGAAAAATACGCAAGTTCTTTAGGAGCTAAGATGAGGAAAAGCTCCTGATAAATGATAAACCTTGGACGAATCCGATTACTTCTTGATCATATTCATAACGCTGTCGGTGAAGTAAATGTGCTTATATTGCAAGTGTGGGACAAGCGTGGAGAAAAGCAAGCTCAGTGACTAAAAAGCGTGTACTTACGTGGTGCTTGAAACACATAAGCCGTCTTTTGCAACCTTGTATAGTCGTATATAAAGCTACCGGGGCTACTTGCAACCCGAAATCATTTTACCATTTGCTGCTTTGTCTAGGACACTGATCCATAATTCCACAAAAGTCAATCAGACTCTGTCAAGTTCAGAGAAAGCACCAAGCTACAAGCTACTGCATATGCATATACCAATTCCCGATAACTTTTTACCGATACCAGCTTATTCATCTGTTAAGTTGGTTTAGCGGCTAAGCCGGTTTTCTTTTCCACACGTTGACATAAACAATTTTCAAAGTGTATCAAGAAGTGAGAAACATTCCCACGACGGGTAAAAAACGGAATAGCCAGATTGGACAACCATCAGAGTCAAAAAAGTATTTTGAATATAAAACTGAATATATCGGGGGAGGTGGCATTGAAAAAGTGGTGGAAGGTGGCGGGCCAGCGGTTGTTGAAAGATGGGTTGAACAACCCCAACCGCCACCGCGCCCGCCACCGCCATGCTCGTGTGCTGCGTGTTGTGGAAACTCAAATGACCCGTGGAATGGAGGGTGGCCACCTCCCCAATCTAGAACCCCCTGTGGTCCATCCCCTCTGGGGCCGAACGGAGGGCCTCCTGGTCCAGGATCCGGTGGACCCATGCCTATCCCAAATTCTTTACAACAACCACATTCCCCCATGTCGAATGGACCACAAAATATCATGGGACCGCCAAATACACCAGGATCAGGACCCCATGGGTCCGGATCTGGATCCCGAAGTAGCTCAGAACCATTCTTCTGTGGTCCGCCTCCTCCAACGCCATCCGCATATTTTAGGTCTATATCTGCTAGTTTGATTTCACACCTAATACATTTATATTTAATTCTCTTAAACACTAAACATCGTCTCCGATTTCAAGAATACGGAGCACAAATTCAGTTTGCGATGATCATATGATTTTAGTAGTACGAATTGTTGATATTCACAAAGTAATAGAAATTCAATCTCAGCTAATAACGCATATTGGTTTATTTTCTTCTACAGACCCATGCCCATTCCCAGAAGAGCAGCACCATACTTTGGTCAGCCCGATTTTCGAATTTATGAGCTGAATAAGAGGTTACAGCAGCGAACTGAGGACAGTGACAACCTGTGGTGGGATGCATTTGCGACAGAATTTTTCGAAGATGATGCTACGCTAACTCTTACATTCTGCCTAGAAGATGGTCTCAAACGATACAGTAAGTGCAAGATAGCTGGAATGAGCGGAGTGATGCACATTACCCCAACACATTCCCCTACCACATTACACACAAGAGACTACGTGGTGTGTAGTATGGTCAATCTATATGATGTTTATGCAGATGTTCAACATGACTTGTCTTTTCTTTCCAGCTATCGGAAGAACTTTAATACCCCGGTACTTCAGAAGTATCTTCGAGGGAGGTGTTACGGAAGTATCATATAATTTAAGGCATCCAAAAGAATCTTTCCATAATACCAGTATCACATTAGACTGCGATCAATGTACAATGATAACCGTTCTTGGAAAACCAATGTATACTCAGGTAACTCTTGAGCTAATACTAAAATATGACCACAAAATTTCAAATCATGCGGGTAATTAGTTATTTACATGCTTTATTTTATTTGGGGCAGGTTTGTACGGAAGGTAGGTTGATATTAGAGTTTACCTTTGATGACCTAATGCGAATGAAATCATGGCATTTTGCGGTGAGGACGGCGCGTGAGTTAGTTCCTAGAAGCGCAGTAGCTATGCATGCTCAACAGCAGGACCCAGCTATGCTTGAGCAGCTTTCCAAGAATATCACGCGACAAGGAGTCACAACAACTACTCTGAATTTCCTTAGGGTAATCAAACATCCACTAATGTCTGATTTTCGTTCATTCCCATATTAAAAACATGAGAACAGTCTATGGAACAAGTTATTCTTTCTTTATCACAGTTGTGTGTAATATTGGAGCCCATGCAAGAGCTGATGTCTAGACATAAAGCTTATGCACTATCCCCACGTGATTGCTTGAAAACGACGTTATTCCAAAAATGGCAGAGAATGGTAGCTCCACCAGGTATGTACAGCTAATGTTTGGGTGCATAAATAAATGCTTCAATCGCTTGTGTTTGGAGAAACATTAAAACAATGTGTGTGGGATTTTTCTTCAACAGAATCAGCAAGACCTCAGTCAAAGAGAAGGAAACGTAAGGGTTCAGCATCTATATCATCAGGAACGGGTGCAGGAACTCCTCCGGCAGCCAGCAAGAAAAGATCGCCGGGTCCAAGTTTCTCTCTTGCTTCTCAAGATGTAATGGTAGTTGGTGAGCCATCACTAATGGGTGGTGAATTTGGTGATGAAGATGAGCGGCTAATCACGAGGCTAGAAAACAGTCAGTACGATGCAGCGGCTGCATTAGACACTGAACCTTTTGGTGCCGATTCTCCGATTCCCGGTGCCGGATCAAATTCATGGCCTCCAGCTCAGGACAGACCGCCACATGGAAACACTCCTACCTCTCAAGAAAGCGATAAAAAATCACCAGCGGTGAGCCAATAGGGAAAGTCATTCCTAGATACTTAAATCAAAGCAGTTGTTGTTCAGTTTTGAAAACAAATACGAAAGAATTTTCAAAAGCATCAATTAGCGAAGAGAAACAGGTTTATATTGTGTACTTTAAAGCTCCTATTAAGATTTTACCAAATAACTAATGATATCCTACTTCGTTGAAAAAGGTCACAAAAACATTGCTTAAGTGATGCACATTCAAGCTAATAACCAGTGATCTAACAGTGAAAAGTTTACCAAATCCAAATCTTCTCAAACTGGTTGTTTCCTTCAGATATGAACTACTTTGTAAGAATATTAAAATCAGTGTTAAAACAATCTCAATACTGTCGGAAACGTCACTTGCCTATGATGAATATTATTTTACCTTTCACGTCGAAACTTATCCAACAACAGCATGTGAAAGTAGCGCAGAGAAGTTGGGTTTCCATTCTGCCATCTCTGAAACAGTTTGAGTTAAAAAAGGTTTCTCTTCTCACAATGCCGGTTAACCAGTGAACAATAAGAATTTACTATTTACCGTTATAATAGATAGTGATTTGTATACATCTTGTTTGACACGATCGAATGGTATTGGGGCTCTGTTTGTTACATACAATTCATAATTTTTTTCGAGGAACGGGAAATAAGTATTCATGTAATAAATATTATCTTGTAAACATTATATATATACATAGTATATTATTATATACATAGAATTAAGTAGGGATATAACAATACTACTACGAATATTCATCCATGAATGAGTGATGCGCAACAAATTTAGTGACCAAAGGTTTGTAAAAAAATAACAATTCTTGGATAAGAGAACAAACATAGTTTTTTAAATTCCTCTTTCATGCTAATATACATTTGAAAAGAAAAAAAATTCTGAGAATTTTTTGTATGTAGATAGAAAGAGAAGAAATGAAACTAAACGTTGACATTCACTTGTCATTTTCACATATATATACATATAAAATATATATATATTGTAACTTACTTGTATCCGTAAATCAGACTTTAAAGTTTTTTATAATGGGTACATTTACTTTTTTCGATAAGAACCTCTTTGGGATTTATGAAATGTCCGGTCAGCAAGTATGTAAGTTTGGTATGATCTTATCTTATGGCTGATATTCGATGTATATCTATATAATCAAATGTATATGTCTGACGTGTGTGAAACTCTAGAATATTTAAACTCCAATTCTAAATATTATGGTTTTGAATGTATGAGACTTTAGCGAGTAATATTATCTGATGAATGTATTTCTTCGGTGTAAGGTCACCAAGTCAGGTTCATTATTAGTATATACATATTATATTAAATTACCTGTATTATTTGGTATGTAGACTATTCTAATACACACTTTTACTCATAATTATTATTCGATCAGGTATGTAATAAAATCTATATTACGTGAAATATAGTAATAATTATTATTAATCCTGCTGCGACGACAGTACTATCCATAAGATATATAACAATTACGCCGACCGACTGTGTTTTAATTTTCTGACCTATCAATTATATTCTACATATGGAAAATCTTTAGGTCTTGTTAACCATAAGTGAACATTTAATTCAAGCAAGATGTAGCAATCCTTTACAAATAATACACTGAAATGCTAAAAAGTACTTTACACTACTCGAGAAAAACACATTTACAAAATGTGATGAATACCTAACTACATACATATTATATTTACACACATTTTTATTGCATTCTAATAAGAGGAAAATGATTTGCCATGAGAAACAATAGAAATTCGAAAAATTGCTGAACACTGTCAAATTCAGTAATCCGTTCATAAAATGTGTTAAAAATCAAAGAGAGATCACCAATTTTTTTTGCAGTTTATTGTTGTTAAATAGAGTAAAGACCCCCATTGCCATCAGTTAGTCGCACTGACAATTCACACGAAAATGTCTACTGATATTTTAGAAACAAGAAAAGTGGTATTTAATGTGAAGTCTTTTTTATAATGCAATGACGCGAGAAAACTATGAAAATCACAGCATTGTTTTTCTTATATACACCCACACATAAGAACATGACCTACCTACTTATGATCTACTACTTAAAAATAAATAATGATATGACTACAAACTGAATAATATAACACGATAAAACTTCAAGGAATTTATTTTATCAAGTTTATAATAATGCTCCCCGTTGTTAGTGACGCAAACAAAACAAACACGCTACGTAAACTACACATAAATACCCAGGCGCTACGCAAACACAATTTCACCTACTACAAGAATCACATTTATTAAAATTGTCAACCAACCATCAACAATGCTGCTTGATATTAATTAAAGGAGAACACTAAAGAATCTATAGTAAATACAAATACATATTCCACTATTATCAATTGACTATTTGTCCCAGGATTATGACGACTGTCCCATGTACTCAAGTACTACTACTAAACATTGTATTGATCATGTTTTTTTTGTAAAATGATGAAGCGATTTTTTATTTTTTGTCGTATGTTGTTGCTAATTGAATTTCACTGTGTGATTTTGTTCCGGTGTAATTTTTAAGTATTCTTATATATAGTGATTGTTATAAAACCATTGTTATTGAAATTTCTGAACTGAGTGTTACACTTGTGTTTTCACAATTTTACCACTTGACTTGCATGCATAACTTCACGTAAATACGTATAGTGTACATCTTACACTAAATATAGGTAACATCAACACAATTGCATATTCTCATAAAAACTGACATCTGGACTGATAATGATAATGGCATATTTTTGCATATTATATCCTATTTATATCAATTTCCGTTTCAAACTTGGCTTGATAATGTTCACACATGAACTTCTTGTGTTGCATTTATGTTCAAAATTCTCGTGTTCTTTAGATTCATTTGCACAATGAGAACGTTATGGAATACATCCTTTTTAATGCCCCATTTTTCCCCATTCCTTATTGTGACAACTTTTTAAAATCATCACTCATGTTTAGTATTATAATGAAACCATTTCAATTATTGACTGCGCATACATAACATCGCCATTTCTGTTCAAAACAATATACCAAACTATTTATAAAGTTTTCATTATTTAGTTAATTACTCAATATTCCAGCAATTATCCACCCAAAAACAGAAAATTAGGTAATTCCAAGAGGAATTAAAAGAACATATACAGCATGTTCACTAGCAACTAAAGTGGATTCTTTGCATTATCCCACTCATTAACTAATCGTTAGTATTGCTCAAACATATACTGCACATAAGTATGAGTGAATTCCTTGTAAATCCAGCTTTAACCCAATGGCAAATTAACGAATAACTTCGTCGATATATCTTCATGAGACAATTGCATAAAATATATATTATTAAAGAGAATTTTAATCCCTTCAAACTGATAAAGGAAATTCAAACCAAGAGTTCTCACTCCCACACACAAACATAAAAGTACATAGATACTTTATCATTTCAATTCGTTCTTCATAAATTAACAAAGGAAATATTTAAACAAAGATTAAACTTTTACTTTAGCATAACGTCCAGTAAAGACTGAACATTTTATTCATGCATGCGCTTGAGGATCCGACAGGAAGGAAGGAAAATCGGACAAATATCTATGACCATGGAGAGTTGGGTGGGAGATGAAATGAACAATGAAGAACAGAAAGAGAAAGCTAACTAGAGCTCTAGCTTGTTACCATTCATGCGCGATCTCTGCTGTGCCAATGTGCCAACGACGAGCACCCAAAAGGCATCCGTTAAGATTCTCTGTTTGTAAGAGAAAAAGGAAGAGGCCACCACCATGAGCAGAAGCTTCATTTTTTGGATAATGTGGAGGGAGTCAGAAAAGTTGATCGGTGGTTACGCATGTTATGCTTATGCCTCTTTCTGATTCTGATGATTGTTGTGTTAAATGTTTGTTGTTGCAGTTGTTTCTGATGAAGCAAGTGTGAAGTGACAGTTGCGGATGCTGCTCCTGACCGAATAGAAAAGATGAGGTGAGGAGAAGAATCATGTTTTTGTTAGTCAAAAGCGCTCTTATTGTTGTTATTCCGTAAGAGCAAACTTGTGTTACTTCGTTCTAAATAATAATTATAACGATAACTGGTTAATTACGAATGACAATCTTTGTAAGCCTTTTAAAATCGCAATAATTTTCGTCAGGTAATATCCGTGACGATTCAAGATGAGTGGTTAAAGTTGAGAAATTTCAAAAGAATTTTATTTTTCATTGTTGTATTTAGTTGCCAATCATCAGCTGGCGGATATTTTACAAACGTCTAGATATTTAAATCCTATAATACGTAAAGTTCATTACCAAATTAACAAGTGCTGTAGTTTTAGCTTTTGTGAGATGGGAAAATATAACGTTGAAATGAAAATTAATCATTGGAGAATAGTCGATTTCGTTTTACTTACTTTTACTTAAACATGATGAGATTAGAAGGATTGGGGACCCAACAAACATTCAAAGGCAATGGAACCGAAATGTAAGTGTTAAATTTTTATTCAGTTCATGTCATCATAATGATTTACTTTAATTAGGTATGTTCATGGGGTTGAAACAATTAATATGAATAATTACGAATGACCCAAAATTGCAATTTATTTAATATATAATATGGACATCACATGCAACAAAACGTGAAATTAACAGTGAATGGAGTTTTCTAATTATTTTTGACTTAGCAGTTATGTTTGATTTTTACCGTAGGCTAAGATTGAAATGGCCGTCGTAATCTAGAATAAAATATGCATAGCTAATAGACAAAACAGTTTTTGAAATCAGAAATTATGCATAAAAAAGCATCGTAAATTGACAAATTTAAACGATGAAAGCATAAACTTTTCTATGGCAAAATAAGATAAATAACTGCAAGTAAAATTAGATTCTGAGGAAGCAAAGACATTGTGCATTTAAGCATATAATTAGTCAGTGGCTAATTTAGAAAGTTCCAGCTTCTTCCCTGTACAGCCCATCGATGCAAATAATTTTAATTGTGTTGGTGCGGTTGGGTAGAATCTAGTAGAGTATGTTCGATCATTATCTTATCTTCAAATTCTGAAAAGATATTTTGTTATCTATAGAAATGCCAAATTCGTAAATTAGTGTGATTCGTGGGTTTGCAACAAATTGCCCAGTTAATTTCTAATTGTGCTAAATATTCATCAGTTTAATTATTTTACATATCTCCTAATCTACCCGCGAATTTCACTTTTCATTCTTCTTACTTCGTTGATTTTGTTCTAAAATACATTAACTCTAAGCTTTAGCGGAAAAAATCGAAACTGTTTCACATTTCAAGTTCAAGAGTGGACCTACTTTACTTAAGGTTTTTTATTAGTTACCGCAGTCAGCCATAAGCAAACCCTGAATAAGGAGACGAGATGGCGAGACAATAATCCCGACGACAAAGCATTTGCATGAAGCAGTATTAATATTCAGTACGCTAAAGTGAAACGGTAAATGATCAAGCTTACATTGGTTACAGGATATAAAAAACTTATGACTAGACGAATGACTACTATCAGTAAGTTTGTTTCTAAAACATTAGAACCGAAGCCTTATTCTGCATATTTAGTCAACTTGGGTAGGTGGTAATTGACTAGGATTGTTCCTAAAATAATGAATAAAGAGATCTCTTTAATTTAATAATTTCAAATAAAAAGTATATGCATCCAGCCTATTTTGGGGAACACTATTTACTGGCAAGCCAAATTAATTATGATGTTCATTCAGTTGATGTGGACTTGATTTGTTCTATTGCCTTGACACTCGTCTTTAAAGATTTTAGAAAAACTGATCATCGTATCGACTTGACACTTACTGATATTACTATAAGAGCTAGTAGTTTTAGACAGGACATTCATTGCATAACATATTTTAAGGTTTGTGAATTTATTAGTGATTCTGAATACGCTCTTTCGGACTCACACCCAACAAGGTAAAGTTTTGATTTTTAGTACTTAAAATTTTCGGATATTAAGGTTTTGCCTGGCTACTTGCTGCGTGTTTGGGATGTGAATTTAAAGACAAACTCAAATGCTTATAAGGTTCATTTAGCGATACAGACGTTATTTGCAATTTTAAAAAGATATATATACCTGTTGGATTAACGTTTTCAGAAATGTACGTACCTAGTTACTCACAAAGAAACAAATTGCTATAAGTCAGCAGACAAAGTGATCATCATTTATTTAGGGACTTTGGAAAATTCAGCAGGCATACCATATATGGTATATGAATATAGATCGCCAATATGATACCGATCGTAATTCTGTTACCAGGAGTAATATGTATATTAGCCGTAAAGCAACAAAGAAGAATAGGTGCACATACGTAATGCTCTTAACGATCGATATGATACGCGATTAGAAAGAATTGCGTCGAAATTGTTGGCACCTTTTACAATTATACAAGCGTTCACTTTATGTGAACACAGCTCCAATGTTACATAAAAAGTAATATTTTATAATGTGGTTTATAGAAAAAATGCGAGAGGGTTGTTATTTCAGTTTTACAAAAAAGCAACATGTCTGCTCCTCATAGCCTCAAGATACTAAAGGGGTATAATAATACATTACTTCACAAGTTTGCATGATTCTATGATTCATAACACTTCAGCTATAGTCTATAGATCTACTTTTTTATTTCCACCTCGAGAATATTATAATATAACATCGCTGAACTGTTTGACATCAGAGGAAAATTTAAAAAATGCATGTGAGATGAGCGTGTTTTACTTTAAATAACACATATATGTACATATTGTTTACTGAAATGGACATTATCGAGCATTTATATTGAACATAGCCGTGAATGAAATAAAATGTTTAAATGGAATGCATACAAAATATATGATGGATTGGATTTATATTGAGTCAAGAAGAGAATGAAGAGAACTAAGGTTTTCATTTATCCCTAATAAATGTGCGATGAAAACTGATAAGCGAGAATTTACTCTCAAGTATGAATTTTTATTTGGCAAACTACATGCTCGCACGAAAATCTATTTGTGCTTTTCTGTCGAGAACATAAAATAGCAAGAAGGCAAGAGTTTTCACAGTGCAAAATTATAGCCTAGTCTACTTACTTAATTATAATTAAATAATAAAAATCCGGCTGGATTTACGGCCGATTCTCCATTTAGAGATTTTTAAAAGGAGATAATTTTTAGTTTGTTGTTCAACTGAATCTAAATCGTAAAGCACATTGTGGTACAATTAGAATATATAATTCTAATATTTTGATCTCCTTGACTCTTAACCAGAAAAGGTTCTTGGGAAAGAAAGGAAGAAACAACTTTTTGAATGTGATATACGGGAACACTTGAATTGACATAAGAAAAACCCAGATATATAGGACTACAGTAAAAATGATTCTAGTTAAATGTATCATCTTCCCGTTTCATACAACTCCGTGTAAATATTAAAGATATGTTAGCACTGCCAGATCTCACTCACTCTCATTTAATAATTTCACCCAACTGCATAGCAGTAATATGCAACGTATAAAGTAGATATGCTAGCGCAGTACATAACGTGTTTCATTTCATCAAAGAACGAACAATGAACAACCAGCTTCAACACAAACATTCTGAATTACAATACAATTAAGAGTGAGGACTGTGCATGATTTTTATCACAACTTACTTTGCACTGCATTGTAATGGGAGTTAAATGTTAAAACGCATAGGATTGACAATTCATATTGTTTCTAAAGAAGTATCACTTGACTCCTTGACTCTGATTCTTCTCTTTAGCATGTCTCTTCTGCCCTGGGTATCTGAATCTTAATTCTTAAATGAACCATGAATTACAATACATTTTTTTCTGCTTGTATCTGTAGCACAGAGTATGCAGTTTCTTTTTAACAAAACAGTTAAATCATATATATGTGTAGTGCCGATGTCGCATTTTACTGCACTGCACTGGTTGAATTGATATTGATAACATAGTAATCAGCAAAAATTCAATATACTTTAATATAACTGTTGCTTCGAGCAATAAACAGCAAGCAAGCCGTGCCTAGTAAATAACGATAATAAAAAGGGGAAAAAACGAGGAACGTCATAGAGTTGTTTTAAAGAAATGGGTGGGTGGAAATGGAAGAGACTCGTTCATGTAAATCTTTTAAACATAGTGCCCTGTTGGTATGTTTGTATTTTTGCTATTCTCTAGTAATAACGATGGGCTTGGGTGTGATGATGGGTATGGGTACTTACTTCTATCTCGTTGTCAAGGCATATTTTCTTTGAGTAAATGCTCAATATTGAATACTATTTAAACTAATATACTTTTACACATAAATGATTTTCCTTTTTGGTTTGTCTGCTCCTCATCGTACTCTGTGAACAAACGTTGTATAATCTTCTCTTTGAACAATCGTCGTTTTGTTCTGCTACTTCTTCTGGCATCCCTGCATGTCCCACAATAAAGATGGAAGAAGAAGAAGAAGAGCAAGTACCGAGTTAGTTGTTTGTTGTTTTTACAGCAGTCGTCGTTCGAAGTGAATTCTTTACTCTCTTCTCATTGTGCTTGTTTGTGTTGCTCCGTCTATTTCAACTTAACACTAAAGCTGCGTTTCCTCTCTCACTGAGGATGGTTGGTGTTACTGCATTGTTGAAAAGAACTGTATTCGGTATATAAAGTCAAGTAGTCGATCATGTATGTAAAACATGGGGAGTTGGGTAGAATTTGAAATGTCTTGCCCTGGAGCTGTCTTCTTCTTCAGGAATTTCAGGCAACTTCTTATTCTTATCCGACGTCTGTCGTCGACTCTGCATCTTTCATAGGTAGTAGAGCTGGTTCGGTGAGTGTGTACCTATATTACCTATGTATTGTTGTAATAGCCAGTTAATTTAATTCTGTGGCTAGTGGCTGAGTTAGTGAGTCAAAGAACTTTCAATCTTGTTCTCGTCGTCGTCGTCTTCTTCTTCTTCGTCCATTGCATATTGTGTGTGTATCATATCATATTATGATCATCTCATCTTGCACTAGTTGATCAACGCCTTCGTTACGTGCTCTCTCTCTCTCTCCAACTTCTTTTAGAAACAAGTAGAATGAATCTACACGTAATATATTTTATTGTGTAATGAATATTTATCTATTAAATACAAAGTATGAAGTACATGTGTACAAACATAATATTATTCTGCTTTTAAACTGTGTTTCGTTATATGCATAAAATGTATCACTGACGACGACGATGTTGTTGATGATGATGAGCAATCTGATGAGAAAAAAGGTGAATACATCTATCTAGACACAGTGTCATACACAATAATAATATTTGAGTGCAGTGCATGTCATGAATTTTCCTCGAGGAGAGTGTGTTATGTAAGTCTGGCTAGTTACGGTGTTTAAAAAAGTAATAGGAGTAATGCCTTCTTATTACTTCGATACAGATTAATGCTGAAATCAAGAGGAACATGAAGAATAAAAAATATGTGGTAAATGTTTAATGGATTTTTATGTATCATATTGGTTATTATTGGGATTTGGGGATGATGTTGGTTAGAGAAAGAAGATAAGCATACCTGTTGAGTTTGTGTATGTCTCTATGCAAGCGTGTGTACGTACATACATGAGCATTTTTGTCTCTTCCTCGAATTTTTTTGTAGGTTGAGAAGGGTTGTGTCTATCTTCTTGTTATGTGCTGCTTTGGTATGAAGTAAAGAATTTTTTGTAGAGAAGGTACTCACCATAATAGGCAAGTTCAATGAAGATTATTGTCTTTTATGTTGTGGTTAGATTGTGACACCTTGAAATTTGACTTTTTATTACTGTTTATTTTTGGCAATGGTACTTCTCTTGGGTAATTTATCATTTATTTCAATAACATACTGTGATTTTAAAAAGTTGCTGTGCACAATACGCACGCGTTTGGATAATACAGGAATTTACTCGAGCTTTTAGTGAGGTTTTGTATCGTGTGTGCAAATTTGTGTGAATGTTTTTATTAAAGATTTTCGAATATGATTAAAGAGTTGATAGTGACGGGGTTGTTTGGGAGGTGGAAAATATGAGATGTTTGAAAGTAAAAGAATCAATTTTGTAACCGCTATACAAGTCCATAAGTGACAATCGTTTATATTTCCAGAATAGAAAAGATAATTGTGTTTGCTCATTTATGAAGAAGAAAAGATAGT
Source organism: Entomobrya corticalis (assembly GCA_034694325.1). Taxonomy (NCBI): domain Eukaryota; kingdom Metazoa; phylum Arthropoda; class Collembola; order Entomobryomorpha; family Entomobryidae; genus Entomobrya; species Entomobrya corticalis. Next base: position 13,405 of record JAQFYG010000263.1, on the reverse strand, counting down.
GATAATAGTGTTTCGTCGCATTAGTGGCAATCAGTTTTTATGGTAATCTTTTGCTGCTATTACACTGTGTAATAAATGTAATGAGCTACTTGAGTAAAACTGCAGCATCAAAACAGTTAAAAAGCTAACTGAATCCATAGTCATTTGTCAATGGAGATGAACTGTTAATGAATACCCTGTAATATGACAAATGTTTGACAAGTCACGAATCACGAAAAAAGTCATATTTGTTTATCATTCTACCACGAGACAAGCATCTTGGAACTACTTGTGGCATATAATGCTTTGTCAAGTTTTGATGTGAAGATTTATTGTTTGTTCAATAATAAATTTATTCGATTCGTGATCATGATTTTTTGCCATTTGGTAACTTACGTACGATTATGGATGAATAACATATATTGATTTAAATGTATTCTCCACAAAAAACGTATTAAATAATGTCGCTAGCTATGGAGTTGACATATATGAGTTTATGAGTGGATGAATTGTTTAAGAAGAGCGAAAGGACTTATAAGTACAAGTTTGCAAAAAAAATCAATTGTTTATAGTTTGAGCTTTTGTGATGCAAGATTGTTTAGTCGTGCTCTTACGTGTGGAGCCAAGGTATTTGTCGTGGTTTCTTGATAATAATATTTAATAATTGAAATATTGCTTTGTTTTTGTGATATGAAGTATTTTTTCCACAATGACCAATATAATATAAAAAGCATGTAGGAAAATGAATGAATTCAGTCGTAGTCCTTTGCTTGTAGTGCTAGCTTCCACACTGTGGAAGCATTGAAACACCTGTTGCAATTAGTACTGCCCGCTTTGAACCGATGCTGATAATTGCAGGTTACGTAGTACATTTCGTACCGAGCATTTTATTTGCTGATTTGAATTTGCATAATTGTAAAATATGTACATATGTACAATAATTATAGGCTTTTAAATAACTAAACGAATATTTAAATTTAGAACCGTTAATATTTAAGTACATCCTTTATTTAACCACAAATTATCTAAAACGTTTACTTATTAATTTATTCATTAATTTATATACTTGCGTACTTCTGAACATGGGAAAACAACATAAAAAGGTAGGAGAGCTTACCTGAATCACAATTTTAAATATACGAGGTTTGTACTTATGATGACGTATGAGAAAAATATTTTCTGTTGTTCATCGTCGTCGTCGATTTTTGCCTGTGAACGTATCATGTAACTACACTCTGCTTGTGTTCATTTCATTATAGAATTGATTTCTCTGCAAAAATGGCAAAAATAGTAGCTCATATATGTAGGTATGCGAAATCTGAGTAGTTATCTTGTACCTCATGTAAAACTAACAATAAAGCAAACCAGCAGGGAATAGCGAGTTTCTCATATTTATTCTCGTGGAAATGAGAACATGTAACATTACTCATTAGTCATGATTATAATATTTTGCTACTTTGTCAGAGAGGTAAAGTAGCAAGTACTTGTTCATTTGATTAAAGTAGTAGGAGTGTTAGACGATCTGGTCATGTAGATGTAATAAAAAAATACTTCGTATTGTTGAATAGACCACAGTAACTTTCGTCGGCAGATTAATACTTTAATAGTAGACCTAGATTGCATTATGTGTAATTTACAACCTATTATTTGCAGTTTATGTTAAACTTTATTTTTATAGAATTATTTTAATCTTTAATTGAAATCTGCGAGCTTGTTATCTGTGTGCTACCATGCATACCTTCTCTGATTTTAAATTGCGACTTACTTTAGGACTTACTATGTACGAAGAAGCAGATTTCTGGAGAGTAAAAAATAATGCAAAAATTAAGTAGGTGATTGGCGAGGTTGTGCATGCACTTTTCGGGAGTGTAGGTGTACGATTCTGTTGTTGCCTGAAATATTATACTTTTGGTGATGAATCAAGTTTTCATGAACCAAAAAGAATCGTTCAAATGCAAATGGAATATATCTAAACAAAATACGTAAGTGGATTAAAATTTCAGTTAAAGTTTACAGTCCACTAATTCTCAAAAGTTTGACTAAATATTGGCAATAAGAGTATTAGTAAATTAGTATCACGTGCTTTTTGCATCGATTAATGTTTTAGTTAGCTCAAATGTGTACATGTAATTTTATTACATATTGTCCTTCGGATCGAATTGCATTGTTTCCTTATAGTGGTTACAAAGAAACAGTTGACAGTTTGCTGAATGAAGATATTGTGCGTTTAATTGTTGAGCATGTCTAAGCTGTCCTTTCTATTATAAAACTGTCACAAATCATCGACACTGACCTCGCTTATGTCAAAGGTGGAAATTTGGCATACATATAGAGAATAAAGGATTAAGTAACATGCGTATTTTCTCTATCTCTATGGCAAATGCTAGACCTGTGTTGTTATCTAAATACAAGTGAAACAATATTTATTTCTTACTAACATATTGATATCAAATCGTATTCATATGTACATATATGCGATCAATTCAATACTGAAAGAGTAGTACTTGATAATATGAATGTTGTATTTTGTGTCACGTCACAATTTACTGTTCAAAACATAAGGAGTCTGTCTCTTTGCGCTGATGTATTGTCAATTGTTATATGTTACTTATGATGACAATGCTGACCTAAAGTGAACTGCCATTTTGCGATGCATAGACAAATGAAATGTTGAACGTAGAATACGGTCAATGAGGTATTCAATTCAGTATTTGGAAAATCAAAGGAAGCTTGAGAAATGCATGTACCTATTCACACAATTTCAACGCAAAACCTAAAAGAAAGGTTTGTGTACTAGTCACTAGTACTAGCGAGATATGTGCCAATATCTACATCAAGAACCTGTGCGTGTGCAATAAAATTACTAATAATAATGACATGAACTATGATGATGATGAGCGTGTATGGTATCCATGCATGATGTGACTTCCTATTTCTGCATTTAAAAATAGCTACTCAAGCCTGCCAAGTTCAGCTTCAAATGTAGTTTCATGGTTCATCATACAGACTACTAATTATGTACACACTATCACTGCCCTGTTGATAGTTAAACAATGGGCGGTCTAACGAAAAGTACATTCATTCATTCAGTAATGATTCAATTTGACCTGCAATTATTTGTAGGAAATCTCGTAGTAATGAGACTGAATTTTATGTTGAGTTTAGCCACATAGATCAGTAAAGATGAGCTTTAACTCAATGTAATGGCCACTTTTTCTCTAATTAGTGTTTTCTCATAAAATATAATAAAGTAATATGATATTCATACTACTATAATATTGGATTTCCTAATAGATTTTATTGTCTCCTAAATCAATCAAGTAAAATTATAAATAATATGCATTTCCGTTGAATAACAAAAATTTCATTTTTTTATTTGATTTTTAGATATGAATATAACGTAGCGTTGTAAGTTGAAAACTTTCGCCATTCAAGATTGTTGCACGTTTCATGGATTCAGTGTTTTATGACTTACTTTTCAACTTTCATAATAAAAAAATGCAGTGATTTCAAGTGAAGTGACTTTGCCATTTATAACAACACATATGAGTGCCTGCAAAAATCGACTAAAGGAGCCTGGATAAGGTATAAAAATGGATATACCAAGCTCTCCTTCTCCAGTCCCTCATAATGGAATGCGAAGAAGGAAGAAGCGCTCCACTCCGACCACCAGTGTCCCAGGATCATCTTTAACGGGACTTAATCGAGGAAGCATACGCGTTGTTGAATTGGTTCGCGGCTCTATGGGCTATGGCTTCACTATCTCTGGACAAAAGCCGTGCCTTCTACGATGCATTGTAGAAGGTAGTCCTGCCGATAGAGCTGGATTGCGACCGGGAAACTGTCTTGTTGGTGTAAACAGCAAAGATGTGTCGCATTTGGCTCATGATGACGTTGTTAGCATTATTGGCTCTTGTACTGGATTACTCAGACTACATGTCGCAGATTCGTACTTTAGTGAAAGCTCAGACGACGAATGCTTCCAGGTAATTGATTTCTTAATTACTTATGACTCATCCAATGAAAAATCATTCAGTTTTATTTAGACGCATGCATCTCACTTCTACTGCAGACTGCGACTGCAGTAAAACTGCGTTACAATAATCATAACTTTGCAGCTGCTTTGGTAATGGCGTAGCACAGTACTCATGTATGAATGTGTTGTATATTTATAGCATGTTCAACAAACCCGTCCAAAATATTCTCATCGACCGCGAACTGGCAATAAGACTGTTGCAACTACAAAAAAGCTTCCCGTTTACCCCAAAATGCCCTCCATTGGGTTGCCTTCAGAGGAAAAGATTCCAATAAAATGTCCAAAGTCACCGCTGCGTAACGCATCCCCTTCCCTTCGTCGTACATCTTGGGATCCATTAATGCCCACACCGCGTCGAGTTCCTAGACCTCCATACTTATGCGATGAAGAATCCCCTATTCCAGCCATTCCTCCACGTAGTCAGAATTTAGCTTCATCTTCATCATACCAGAAAACAGTGAATCCCAATGTTGAAATCATACGAGTTTTCGGTCATTTGGAAAGCCCAACTGGTAGTAGTGGTTGCAGTAGTTCCTCAAAAATTACTTCTATGACAAAACTTGTCCCAGCTCCTCAATTTTCTCCAGCTTCAACAAGTAACGACCGGTTCAATACTCACAGCAGTAGTGGAAGTAGCTCGAGACGAGAAAACGTAAATACAAGGAAAAATAGCAATCAATGTCTACGTCAGCAGAAGTCAAATCAATCTGAAAATACGGATGCAAATTATCAGGCTGTGGTGGGATACATAGGCTCAGTGGAAATACCCGAGGTTCATGAAAAGAAACGGCTTCAAGCAATATCTGCATGTGTTAGAAAACTGAGATTAGAAAAGCGGGTAAGCATAAAATTTTTAACTTACAAATTCTTAAAAAACGCTCATAGATTATGTATGGTCGCATGTATGTATTTTTCTTATATTGGTGATTTTCAGGTGAGAAGCATAGTTTTGCTGAGAATACAATCAAATGGCATAAGCCTTTTCAGTTCCAGTCAAAATGTTCAAACCGGGCCACCGTTAGCTTTCTATTCTTCTAGTATCATTGCGTTTTGCGGAGCTTATGGAGAGGACAGAAGGTTCTTTGGTTTGGTCACTAGTACCGGTTCACGTCAAAATTATTCGTGTCATGTGTTTATGGTAGAGTCAAAGTTGTTAAGTCACTCAGATCACTCACGTCGGGCGCGTTGCTTTGGAATACATTGTACAACATTAGCAGTGCCAAAGAGTGGTCAAGTTTTGGGGTTGCAAGAGTGTGCAGAGTTCCCTGCAACTGCAGATTGTATACTAAATTCAATATTGAGATTCCATCGCTCAGGTGATGAAGTGACACCTCGTTCTCCCAGTGAAGCGTCAACCAGACTAGAAAGCACTAACTCAAGTAATAGTGATTCTGGGATTGGTTTTAGAGATGATTGTGATCGCAATAGTGCACAAATATATGATATTTTAGAACAAGAGCGCGGTAACAGTTCTGAACTCAAATCAGTGTGTAGATCACCTCAAACACGACGAAAAGCTTCTCCTGCTATAAGAAAAAATTCTCATCAGCCAGTTAATGCGTACAACTCTTCAGGATCGCAGCATGAAGGTCACTCGCAAATGCAAGTTAGAAATCTTTCAAGAGAAAGCGGTAAAAACAGGGCGCCAAGTACTTCGTTCCAGTATGCCTGCGACGTATTTGGAAAGTCATCGTCATCGTTTGATGCAGATCCGAAGTCTTTGCAGGAAATATTATGTTCATCAGATTGCATGAGAAGTGTGCATGAAATGCCATCGTCCAGCAAAGACATTAGAAAGTCTACTCATAGATTAAGCTTGGACGGATCTAGACAACCACCTCCACCCATTGAAGTATCCGTACTGGTGACGCCACCGAGAGGAAGAGAAAAGAGACCAAGCATGGAAAAAATGGCTCCATTATCTCCCATGAACGAGGAATTCAACAAGTCTAATCCAAATAGAGCTTCAGTTTCAAGGAATGGTACAAGAAGTCTGGAAAATCTTTGCTTCCCCGATGAAGAGGAGATACCCACCACATTGGAGTCAAGAAATAGTATTGGATCTTCACAACCAGCTTTAAATCAGGTAATGAAATTTAGTTCTTTCGTTGTTTTAAAAATATTTATTATGATCTTGAAGAGTTGAAAAGAAGTTTAATGAATTTTTACGAGCATTTCAACTTTAATGAAAAAAGTCGAATATATTTTATGTGTGTTATGTGTAAATACCTAGTCTATGTATGTGATCCTGCAAAATCTGTGGTTCAAGTCAAGCATTTTATTGCATTGTGCTTCAGTTAAAACTAACAGCATGTGACATGTATAAAGTATTACCGAACACATGCCCTGTTATCTATTATACCATGATAAGCTTATCTGTTGTCGTGTCATATAATGTATGACCAAGGGAACGACAATGTGCTGCTTAGTGTAAAATATGAGTTTGTGCTGTGCAAATACTGACCATTTCTTTGCTTTTCTAGGATGCCAAAAATTCCAGTGGTGGCATGGAATGGGAGTTCAAAATACCACGAAGACCTAAACCCAAGATGGACGGGAACAGGGCAAAGAAATGGGCAGACTCCATTGAAAAGCTGTTAGCGGATCCAAACGGATTACAAGTGTTCACAGTAAGTTGACAGTCTTTTTAAGTGATCAATATAATATAGTTGCTTACAATATGAATAGTATTTACACAATAGTATGTACAAAATTAACATAGGTACAAACGAAAAAAATACAATAGTAGTACGGTAAAAATCAAAATAAATGATAGAAGCATTTGTTTAATTGACTTTTCTTCTGATTACAGGAATTCTTACAGCATGAATTCTCTGCAGAAAACATTCATTTCTACACGGAATGTCTTATGTTCAAGGAAGCTTTTCCTTCGCTAACACAATCTCAGAGGATCTCAATGGCCTCAACCATCTTTCAAAAGTACCTGCAAAATGGAGCTACTGATCCCGTTAATGTCGATTTTCAAGTATGTTTGAAAATTCTTGCCACAACAAAAGAACGCTTTGTTTAATACACTTTTAAAATGCAACCAGTAACGTTTTCATATAAAAACCGGTTTCTCCACATTTTTTAATAGGCTCGGTGTCAATGTGAGAAAGCTTTATATCAGCCTACTCAAGACATGTTTGATTCAACTCTGGCTCAAGTGTTCAATTTGTTGAAGTTCGACTGCTATCCACGCTTTTTACGGTCTGACATATACCGTGATTACTCTTCCGGTACATTGGCATTACCTCCATTGCCTGGTGAACAAACTGACTCTGATCAGGAAAGTGTGAAATCGCACAAACTGTCCTTAGACGGAAGAAGGCGTTCTTTACTTCCGTGGAACATAAAAAATCGAACCAAGAAAAATAAATCAAAGGTAAATGATGTAACCAAAAGGTTATTTGATTATTTAAGTTATGTACTTAACATGTCAAGAAGCCCCAAGGCATTCGAAAATACTGCCTAGTTGACTTTAATCAACTATGCAGCGGATATGATGCCAAAAGTAACCACATTTTTGCATTTTAAGTACATGTCTACTGTATACCAATGTACTATTTGCTAGAAATGAACAGTCACTAGTTTTGCTCTTAAAACATTCTATTCAATATTTAGTAGTAGATTGTATACGTTTTTCTTTTGATTTGCTTTTATTTTATTTTTTGCTTGTTTTTATTTATTTTTACCAGGGAGATCATGATGGTCTAAATTCAGACATATCTTTTATTCAGCAAGCGGCCTTAAACCCCACTGTACGTTTTACATGCAGGATTATATGCATACCCTCATTTTGAATTATGAACGGTTGATGAATAAAATGGCATTTGTTTTTGTATTAGTATGAGGGCTCAGATCAAGATGACGGATTTAGAAGACAAAGCTACAAAATATGTCGTGTGGTGTTGCCGGATAATTCTACGACTGTAGTTCCGTGCATCCCTGGCGAAACTTTAGGAACGGTGATTCAAAAGCTTCTTAAGAAACGGGAGTTTCATTATTCCGCATTTGAAGTTGTTTCCGTTACATCTGGAAAGGTAATAAACTACGTATGACATGACATCAAAGTTCAAATACGATCATAAAATAATTTTAATACAAACAAACAACATTTCAACAAACATCAAATAACCAAAATATTTGATAATTTTAGGCTCTAGATGTAAACATGCAAGCTACTGATATGACAGCTAGAGAAATCAAAGTAGAACCTCGAGCATTCATTGGGATTGAACTACCACATGGCTGGAAAGTTGGTGTCAGAGCTAACCCGAACAGAAAAGTTGCTGAAGTTTTAAAGCCCATTTTGTCTCAGCATTCCCTTAAATTGGATTCTGTGATCGTTTATGATGTGAGTTAATGGGTTTCAGTAGTTTATAATTCGGAAAATATGCCTTAAAACGATTTGTGTTATATTTTTTTCATTTTTTTTCATGATATTTTAGTTGGAAACTTGTGAAATTTTGGACACAAAATGTCCAATGGGTAATTTGGATAGTCACAACTTGTTGGTCAAGTCGAAAGGTATGGATTATCCTGCTTGTTATCAGTTTTTACTGGAATATATTTATGCGTCGAAAGCACTGAAAGCATATTATTTTGTGTTCTTTAATTAGCCGAAAAGTTGGAAGAAATTACAAACCATGTTCGGGAATATGGGCCATATGACCCTTTGGTAGACGATGACCAAGCATCAGCTAAGGTAAAGTTTATTCCATAACATTGGAAATGCTTTAGAAGTTTCGTTTTCGAGAAATATAATAGATCTGTGTTGGTTGTTAATGATTGGAACATTGGAAGGCATTTAACCAGTATATTTACTCTTTCAAATGTTACAATCTGTAGACTAGCTCAAGTCAAGCATCCAGCGTTTTTCGTGATTTTCTTCGTCGGAGCTCTAAAAAGTACAAAAGAAGGAATAAGGGAAACGTGCAATATAATAGTTTAGGTATTTAATACTGTGATTATTCATATAAAATTAATTCTTTAATAAATTACTGAATATCATCGTGATAACATTTTGTCTTGCTTCTCCAATGCTTCGCAGAGGAACCCGTCTGTAACAATGCATCGAATGAAATGCATACAGGTGTTCGCAGTGATGTTGAGTCTGAACCTGAGAGAGCAGCTACACCCCAGACAAAATTATCGGATGAAGAAAACTCCCTTCCACCACAGTGTCTCGGCTCCTCCCTTCCCCATTTAACAGTCTTGAAGCCAACACCAGAGTCGCCCTTGAGCTTGGTTCCTTCTGAGCTAAATCTTGTTGAAAATTCGCGCAATCGAAAACCAATTTACATCTCGCTAACATCTGACAAACAAATCATGACAAACGAAGTTGAATTATAAGTGCATATAAAGAAAAGATTTTATATTGTTAAATTAATTTTAATACGTTTTTTTCGGAATCGTTGTTAATACATTTTAAAAGTTTTTATCAGTGTGACATAACTAAATGCCATAATATATTATATTTGACACGTATTTGATATTTTATGAATCAATATATAAGCGACCTGAAATGTTTTAATTGAATGTTATTTTAAGTTTATTTTTATTTAATCAAAAATAAAACTACATCATTTATACTCACGCACTTTCAAAATTTTAATTGAACAATGCATACCCATGTGCTAAAGTTTGTTACATGCATGTGGATATTCTGAATTTCTGAAACCTCGCAAAATAAGCTGTATAGTAACAAAACATTAATACACTAATACTGGAAATAGACACCATATTTCCAAGACTTGTACAGTTGTACAACATCATTGTATCGTGTGGCATCAGCCAGTATAGTCATTTACACCCCTTTTAGAAGAAAATTTTAATTCTAATATGTGTTCTCATTTATCTAACAGTTCCATTCTGTCTGTTTCGTTAGCAACAATTAACAAACATGAATCCCCACGTAATAAATTATCTTTGTTTGGTCAGTAATTTAAACTAATAGCAGTATGAACAGTAGTTTTGGAGTAATGAAAATATTAATGTCTCGCTCATTTGGAATTTAATTACATGATGCATATTGTATAGTTCTCTTATGTGATTAGAAAAACTTTATTAAAAACAAGTCTTGCCAAAGACAAACTTAGTGACAATAGAGTAGACTGACAAGCCCCTAAATCCGTCAAAATCATTATTGCTCGTACTATTAACACATGGTAAAACAAAATTGATTTATCAAAGCTCTTTTAGAGTTTTATTAGTGGCTACACAATATTCACGGAAACATTCAAGTCAAAAATTACTTTCTCTAAGAATAAGTTAACTGTTTTAAATTCATGTTAAATATAATGCACTTTGCAATAAATACATATAAATTAAATAAATGCGTACCTGCTTACACAAAGAGGTAGGGTAACATAGTTAATACATAAACAACATTTAAACAATTCTGCAGCAACATAGGTACTCCCAGTTTTGTTGATGGTAGCGATACAACCTCATTGTTAGTATTTAAATGTACTAATGTGAGAATTCACGGAGAATCTCCGAAACTATTAATATATATTGCTCAATTCGAAATAAATACAACGATACTTGCAAAATATCAATAGGTGGCTATCAGTTATAAATACAATCATTGTAAAGTTCGAATTCAAATATGTTAATCAATTAATAAACTCATCCCGTTATTATGCTAGGAAGTAGTCTCTTCGTTAACAGTTGTGAACTTCTGTTTTCAGCTGATAATTTTTGTACATTTACAGAAGGAAAGATAAATACCGTGAGAGTAAAAATATAAACAAACTACCTAAGCGTAACTGCAATTTAAGGTAAACAATCTAATACTTGCAAGCATTATGCTTTGGTTTTTCACACATCATCAAAAGATTTAAAATTATTTAACGTCAAACGTAGTATACAAAGCTGATTCTTTAAACCGACATGTTTCTGCTAAATTAAATTAGTATGGCCAATCATTTCAAATGTTACGTTAATTCGGACACAAATTCTAGTCAAAGATATTTGTTTCACAACACCAACCTTTGCTTATCGTGAAACATTTAGACACTTTTCATTAATTAAGAATAAACACTTGTAACCTTGGTCTCGTTCTCTTCATATTGAACCATACCGGAATGAAATTATAGCGTTTACAACTGAAGGTAAATAACGAGACTATGTCACAATTTACAGGCAACGAACTTAAAATATATTACAATTGTTTAAATAGACTCAATTAGGATACCACCAATGAACCAGTAATAAGAATTGATATGAAAGGCTATCTTCTACGCTTAGTAGATAGCAAATTTGTCACAACTGTTGACTGTATCTACTTTTATAGTTCTTACAAATATAAATATTTTATGTATCTGTAGGCAGTTAAAATGATACTGAAATATCCATATGCCAACATTTTCGGTAGGCGAATATCATTGTTTTTCTGTACTTATATAAATAATATGAAATCTCACGAAATTTCCCTGAACACTAGCTTATTAGGCTTACACTTTCTAACGAGAATCTGTGGCATTCTTAGTTATTTACATGCCGACAACGACAACATCGGCATTTTGACATATTTGCGTCATTGTACGTGAGAACAATAAGTAGTTCTTCATTATGGCCAGGTAACAATGTTTTGCTATTACCAATTATACATTTCATGCAAAAATCGTACTATAAGTATCTAACGAAATATCAAATACTTCTTATCATTTTCTTAACCTTATATAAGTTATATGTAGTATTATTATGTAAAGAAATGCCAGCATAATAATTTAAATCACCCACGTCAAGTATGGTTCGCTTTCGGCATCGAACATTTTAACATTTTAGCACTTGGACGACACATTTGATAATAAGTTGTTTAATATGCGTTACGAACGATGATCCGAGAGTATAACTATTTCAATCTGGAATGGTATACCATAAAGAATTTCATTTATTCCCATTTTTAATTTTGAACCTTTTTTGGAGCATCAAGCATGATTTCAAATAAAAATATAAATGGTTTTAAAAAGTAGATTTTAGACAATAAAAACTTAAAATGCATGACATAATATATATTAAGTGGAAACTTACACAACGAAGACCCCTCTCGATAGGATTTGTTATATGAAGTCCTCTAGGCATATAAACACGTTGGTTTTGTTCGTCAATAAATCTCGTTAAACGTTTTAGACACTAAATGAAATAAACATTCAAACTTTACTTTTGATATTTTGATTTTACACTATCATTACTATGAATCCCGCTACACAACTTCTGTGTGAAATAGAATATAAATTTACAATATAACAACACTATGACAGTTTACTAACCTTATCATATTTTGTGTCTGTACAAAGGTAAATTAGGTTTGCTGTTAAATATCCGAGACAAGATTCGCAAAATGTTGTACAGTCAAACTCTTCCGCCTCTTCAAACATTGTATTTATATCCTTAATTGTATCCATAAATACAGCAGGGTCAATCTGAATGAACCAAAGCAAACAATTATTATTGTAAATTGTTTCGGTGCACGTTTGTTTAATTTAGGTACAAGTCTCACCCGCCCCCCTAGTTCCTGCTGTGGAAAGTCTGTCATAAATCTGATCCCAACACCATTCCTGTAGTCCCGTTCAACGAAAACTCGTGCAACTGTGTTAATACCATTGGCACCACTTGGAGCGTTTTGACCAGCCGCATCACCTGCAGCAGCGTTAGGCATTCTTATTGAAGTATGGTGTTGAATTGATCCCATGTCTTGGGGCATACGGGACATAACTTAACTCTGCAAGATAAATGAATAACATGCATGAAATACTTTTACATTCTCTTAAGAAAATGTGAAACACCTAAAACATTATTTAGTTGGAAACGTGGTCTAATTAATTTATAATTATAATTAATTGAAAACATTAAAAATTACAAAACTTACCACGCCTACTACTTGATTAGTTAAAGCGAGGCCCGTAGCTTTGAACTTTAAAAGTTTACGTCAAATTTGTAGAGATCTCCTTCAAGATTAAGATTAAAACCCTTGCTCCCTGACTACCACTGGTCACCATAAAGCTTGTAGGAAACCCCCAGCCTTAAAAGCTTATCGTCGTGAACTAAAAATAAGTTCTTATTACACTCTGCAGCTTCCAACTCGTTTCTTTCTTATCATGGCGTATATTTCACTCCAAATATCTTTTTTTTACTTATTGCTTATGCACCTTGTTTAACGGCACCTTGAACTGCCACCCACACACAAAATGAACATTTCAATTAGCTATTCTCGAATTGTTAGTGTATTCTACTGTTGCCAATGGATAACTAGGTAGTGTAGCTGCACAGTAGACTTCTGGGGTTGGTACTAGACAAACCATAATAAGTTCAATAATTTAATTTAAATTTAATATTTTCCAGTTCAATGTCATTCCCATCTCTCAAGGTTTTGGTAACGGT
>JAQFYG010000262.1:0-37317 GCA_034694325.1 Entomobrya corticalis | reverse complement strand
GATGGGACATCCAGGCACCTCCAAAAATAGGCCATAAAAACTGCCATATTATAAGTACATATAACATGATAAAATCTACACATACCTTTACTCAAACTCACGAAAACTAGCATCCACACAACTGCTAAATTGAAAGCAACTGTGAACTTGAGACTACTAGGCACATAAGCTGACTCAGGATACCCAGGACTGGTTCTTTGCAACACCACAGCACTGCAATTGTCAAGGAATAACATTAGAATGAAAAATTATATATTATAAGCAGTGCGCTTTATTATGCTGAAATTCAGAAAGGTTTAATATAAAACTCACTTGAAGTAATCAGGCACAGTTTCATTGTACATATGCATAGTAGCCGAAGAATTGGAAGAATTGTATCCCAAAATTTGCGAGTCACAGTCTTAAGAAAACGATGAAACAAATATAAAGTTATTTTCCAAAGATTAAAATATGTACTTATGCATGGATAACATTTTAAAAATCAATTACCTCCAAACTCTCGAACACATTTGCCCCACCGGTATTGATCTTGACGTGTAATAAACGAATCTCGAAAATATATAAATATCCAAGAAACCCCGACTGTGGTATATATTCCTATCATTGCTTGAGAGATCACTAAACCGACTCCAATTCCCTAAAATTGAAAATAGGTACAATAGTTATGAGCATATGCCATCTTAAGTACCGTTGATAGTTGATTACTTAATAAGTATGTCTTCTTACCTGAAAAATTGGCGAAATCTTCCACATATCAATGATTCCACTGGACAAGTACTGTCCTATAGACATGTGAAACGTTAGCAAGGGAATGCCAAACACTAGAGACAGGAAGATAAATTGAAGAATAAAGTTTGCCCCGTATTGCACAGAGAGAAGAGAGAATCTGCAGATGTTGTTGAGCCCCAATGTGCATCCAATTACTGCTAATACCGAGCTCAGCCTATGTGGCCATCGACCAGCAGGCGTTCGAAGTAGCGCAGGATTACTTCGTGGCTGTGTTGGAGCCTGGGGCGCCCTTGGCCTTGACCTCGTGCCATTGTTGGTAGTACTGTTGTTATTGGTGGTGCCAGTGTTTCCAGCGGCTGAAGTCGAGGAAGGGGTTGTTGTAGTTCTGGCTGTGTTGCTGTTGTTAGTATTGTTTGCAGCAGTGTTTGAAACTTCTGGAGGATTTCCGGGTTCACTCCCGGTAGAACTTGTTGGACTCGCTCCGGTACTGCATGAATCCCGAGAGATTCCACATCCTGTATTTGTTCCAGAAGAACTGCTGTTGCCCACACTAAAAAATTGCAAACAATATTTGAAATGCATTAAAAAGGCGTTCAGTTATAATAGGTTGTAGGTATACATTTCCGGATCCACCATTTATCTATTCAACATATTACTCAAAATCAGACTCTTTGATTGATTGATACGGTATCATGTTTCACATTCTGCAGTAGTTTACATACGTACTCAGCGCTTTTTTCTCACGGACTTGTTGCGACCAAATATCTTGCAAGTTCAACAATCTGAGTGATTCTCTCCTCCATGTACATGAGGAAGTATTCAATTTGAAATATTATGTTCACATTCATTGTTTACGAGTCCCCCAGAGTTTAATATTCTTAAATATCAACAACACGTTTGCTCACTTTCCGATATAAACTTCCAGAAAAACTGAAGCCAAAAACAACAACACAGCAAAATTCTGCTTAGAGACTTGGAGAGTTGGAGGCCTACTTGGCTGTGAAGGCCAAAGCTACCGCATTCACCGAGCGATGCAAAGAATCGATTTGTCAATGCCAAAACTTTTAAACGCACGATGACATGTAATCTAACAATGTAACTAACTGATTGAAACTATTTATTTTTTTAGCAAACTACTTGCAGTTTGTCTCACTTTTACAAGCACACACTACATTTTCGTTTTAAATCCCGACGCGACGCGATAAAACGCTTTTACGCTTTCTTAGTGATAATAAATGACTGATGATGACGAACGAAGAGGTTGGGACAAACTTACAAAATGCAAAACGATGTTTGTAAATGTTTTAGCAAATACTGTGTGTACACATCCTTTTTAAATACTAAAATATCGGATAAAAAAATAAATTCAACAGTGATTTTGCATGTAACAATGTAAAAATTCAACTAAACCTGGGCTCCTGGAAGTGTTCGTGTATCTTCTTGCACAGCCGAAATGAAACTTCCACAGAAGTTTTTGTGAGAAGGATGTATTTCTACTATAAGCAGAATCGCAGTTTAAACTTTGAATTGCTGCTAGGATAGTGGTTATTATTATTACATATTACCTATTGTTAACGATAACCACTGTAGTATGCGTCCTCGTGAGCTCGTTTGTTTTCAGAAGAAACAATCTCAGAAGCAAGAAGTAGCATCATCATATCTCACGATATAATATAGTACTTAGCTACATAACGACACGACATGGCGTAGAGCATTATTACAGCCTTGACTTCGTTATAAGGGACTTGATGCAGACAAGCGGTTTGTTCTTGCTTGTCCTCGTATCCTATCCTGTCACTTTGTTCCTTTTGACTTCTTTGCTCACAGTAATTTTATTCAAAGGGTTATTAAATATGATCTACCTTTGACAGTAGGTGCGTCTGTACACATGTGTATTCGCTCAATTTAAAAAGGGTTTATGTTTAAAAGGGTACCAATGTACTATAAATGTAAATACTTGAAGCAATTCTTACTTCCATCCTCCATTAAGCTTTAGTAAACAAAACAGGAATAGGAATTCATTGATTATACCAAACTATCTTTAGAGCACTGCAGGTCTACAATGAAATGCTAAAATGATGAGGGCAGAGAACTAACAAGGATGAAAATGTAAAGTTGCTCTTCTTCCACCTTCACTATTTGTGTTGCTCCTTGTCCGAAGAAGATAATGATTGCATACTGTTCACAAGATGATGATGAAATTAACAAAATAATAGATGAAGAAACACTCCTAGCATGGTCACTAGCTCTAGCTGGTTTAAAAATTATTAATAAGTTTTATGTTGTAATGTATTCTTTTTGCATCAAGCACAAGTCTCGGTATACGCAGATTTTGCAATTTAGATTTAAATACATGTTGCACAATCTATTTTTTATAAGACACATGGACAAAACTATTGTTAGCAGGTTGAACTAGGCTGGTACAGACTTCTCCAAACGCCAAACAACATTACAGTAATCAAATGTAAAAAATGCATTTTGGTTTTTGTGGTATAGTCTTTGTTGTATTTTTACACGTGTAGATTCTTAGAAAAAAATAAGCAGGTGCTTATTATATTCTGTTTGTACCAACTTTACAACTTTATTAAAAAGATACATTTCACATTGGCATTCACAATGCTATAAGAGTAAAGTATGGAGTCTGTATTTAGAACCTTTTTTTCCTATTTCAATGTTGACTGTCTATAATTTGTAGTATTTGTACCTGTGCAAGATTCAGATTTTAGCTTCGTCCAGTTTATCAAGAGGTATATAATAGAGAATTATCTCACAAAAAACTAAATCTTGATTCTGAAGATGACGAAGACCAAGAACTTGTCCTGGTCTACGTGACTGATTGCGGGTATGTTTTTTTGTGATGCTGCAGCCTTTCAAACAAACTCTTGTCTATTAAAAGCAGTGATGAAACATGCATTGAAACTGCATGACTAAAGTTACTATCCTAGTTTAAGTTTTTATTGAAATTTTAAGTGTCCAGAAAAAATATAATAAGTATAGGTAAGGTAATAATATGATTAGTAATTATAGTGCTTAGAATATAGCAGAATTCTTATGACGATGCAGATGCATGGCAGAAATCCGAATGCTAACATAACATACACAGTTTAAATCACATATTTGACATTTTTATGAAACAATTAATTTATTCAGATGAATATTTGATAGGATATATGTAGTGTAGTACTAGGAATAGGAGAATAGGAAGCAGGTAATACATTGACATCTTTTGTTGTTGGATAGCGTCCTGTTTGCAACAATAAAAATGCATTACAAAATGCTTTTGTTACGTATCCTGCATGATTGTTTAATGAACGGTTGTTTGCGGTTATGAAAAGGGCCTCAAGGAAATTAGTTGTTCTTACGAGAATTGCAATGCAGAGGATTGATCATGATCAGTACTGCTCACTTACTGACGACACGGCACTAGATATGAACAGTTCGCAAAAACCACCAAAGCAATGCAATGGTCAAGGCTAGGTTATCAACTCCGTTGGTCCACATTTGGCCTATGTTCAATGAGTGACACCACTCGCAAAACGCCATAAAGTTAAACGTTATGTGTGAGCCTTTTTGATGTAGCATTGATATAGTTAATATTTGGTAGTATGTTTTATGATGATGCGTAATTTACTACACTTTTTTCAAGGATATGATTTTTTGAACAGGGAATCTTATGACGTATCCTTATTCTTTTCGTTCAATAATTTGACCGCATTTTCAAATAGATGTACAAAAAATGGAAACAAAATTATTTATCTAATATTCTACTTTCTATTTCAACTAAACCGTTAGAAGATATTTGATAAATACGCGAAGGTTATGTCATACCGGTATATACGACACATTCAAGCCAAACTCTCTCCTAATTCAAGGTCTTATATTTTACCAAATACCTGATGATGCTAAATTGCTAAATAAGCCTTAAAGAATGTGAAGACAATTACAATTTATGTATATTTACTTCTGCATGCATGTATAACCTAAAATTATAGGAAATCTAACATTTTACAAGTTCCTGAAAAAGTAAAAGTGATAGTTGCTACAATAATTAAGAGTGGTTGTAAAATAGAGTCTAGGGACCTAGATCATACTTTATTTGATCATTCTTCAAATTTATTGAGCTACTAATATGTTGACATTACGGTCTGTTGTAATTGTAGTTAAAAAGGATAATATGTGATTAGTCTAAAACTTTTGTATGTGTGCCATTTTGGTATCATTGTCTGGAGCTTAAATTTGAGTACTTAATTAATTCGCAAAGTCTCCTCAATGAATGATAAATGCGTTCACAAAATTATAAATCAAAGTATATATCTCGGATAGTTCTAAAAATTTAATCCAAGGACTTCTTTATGAAGGTAGTCTTTTGTTGTCTTTGTTGCACTAAGCGCAAAGATGAAATTTTCCACGAGGCTCAAATTAACAATGATGATGCGCGCTACTATTATTCCTAGCTAGTTTAAAATTACGGTAAATAAATCGTGGGAAATAGGACAAACACTACTAGTAGTCTTCTTTCATTCAAATTCCAGGCTACTCATTTGATATAAGGTTGATGCGACTCGGCCAGTGCATCTACATTTAACTACAATTTGCAAATTGTTAATTCATGGGAGAATGGTTGAATCATGACACAAATGATGATCGAATTATTTTAAAATAGAGGATGGAGAATGAGAGTTACATACAAGGACAATGACATACATAATGGAGACAATTCCGACTTTTCTGAGTTCAGAACAATGAATTCTTGCACGTAAAGAAAGTTAACTGCCTAAGGCAATAACGGATCTCACTCGATTGTCGTGCCAAAGTATAAACTATAAAAAGATTCAAATTCAGGTTGAGGTTAAAACAATATTTCTGGTAATACATTTAGAAGAGTTTTTATGGACAAGGTTAAGTTGCCCAATCATTTTTGAAGAAGTTACAGAAACATCAACTCCACATCATGAACTGCGTAAATGGAGCAGTAGATAAATTGCTTGCATGCAAGTATTTATCTTTGTTCAGCACAATAGAAAAGTGCAGTTATCAATAATAAAGATTATTAATAAAGTAAATGGTGGATTTGCGACATCATAATAGTTAAAAATAATGTTTACGATGTTATTTTCTTACGTTGAAGTAGACGCTTCAGCTACATTTATGTTATTACTGCTACTCCCTCGTTGCTGGACTCCTCTTTCACTTGGAGAACCGTTACTGTTGCCATTTCCAGTACTGACTTCAACAAATGCTGCAGTTTGATGAGGGGTAAATGTCACCGGATTTTGATGGAACTGAATTGTTTGTGAGCTGGTTGACTGGTTCCTACTATGACCTTGGCTTTGACTATTATTGCCACTAGTATTATTAGAACTATTAGCACGAGAAACATGCAAAACATCTAACGTTGGCACAAAGGAATTACTACTACTGTTATTAAGTACAGAAGACGAACTTGATGCCGCTTGACCCGGCACCGTTAGCAAACTACCCTCTGTCAAAGTTCTTTGTTGACTGCTGCCATTTACTTGGATATTTGAATTAATGTTTGATGGTGAAGCGTTTTGGCGGGATGGTGAGTTCAAATTGTTCATTAAACTCGTCACAATAATTTTATTTGCTAATGGTGAATTTAAAGTGGTTGCAAGTCCAACGTTTGAATCAACTGGAGAGTTTGAACGCGGGGTAACGGGTGTGGGTGGAGGAGTCGAAAATGATCGGTGTGAATTGGAACCAATATTTCCGCTGCTGCTGGAGCCATTATGAGCATGGTGATGCGATGACGATGAAGGCATAGGGAGAAGCTTGACTGGTCTCAATTTTCTCATGGAAGCTCTGACAATCGGTCTGAAAATTAAAGAAAATACAATTATAATGGATTATCATAAAGAAAGAATCAAATACAGACAAATTTTTCGTAAAACCATGTAAAACCAACCTGTCACTTTCATAACCTTCCTCATGCTCAAGGTCACCCAAATCAGCCTCAACATCGACTAAAGATGATACATCATCGAATTCGTCCAATTCTTCGTCGTCTGCATTGTTTTCGTTGCTATTTTTTGAGTCATCCTCAATAAACACGCTGACTTCAACCCCTTTACCGTTGCTGCTTTGTGATGAGGCACCGGCTTGAAGAGATTCACTGTCATTTTCGTCAATAATTATTAGTAAATCTTCATCCTCTTCCTCTCCACAACCGCTAAGCAGTAACTCGGCTAACGTTTCCACTGAATTTTTTATCCTACTTGTCGAACTAACTGTCGCAGTCGGGCAATGAAGAACTGAGGGGCTCAGGGGACTAGCTAACGCTGCCAAGCCTGCCAATGCCTCTTTATCATCTTCTTGCTCTATTTTTTCGAGAATAGCGTTAAAATTTTCTAACACTTTGGCAATCTCGCTGGTTGACTGAAGAGTGTCCAAATCAACTAGAAACTCTTGCAGTCTTTTATTATTACTTGTATAATGATGATCAGTTGATGATGGTGCACTTTTTGACATTGGCACAACGACTACCGGAGATGAATGAGAGGATGACGAAGGTGAATTACCGGAAGTAGAATTTGATGACTTTGTTGAGTCAACTGAATCTGTTTTGGTCAATAAATATTTCATTACGGATTCAGGAATCTCTCCAGGAATCTTGTTTGCACTTGTCAAAGTTGAATCTCCTCCGGTTGAACTGTTATTATTGTTTATCTTTAATGTCACTGACTGTACATCACGATGATGGTCAGTACAACTATTATTAGAATGTGCGTTGTTACTCTGTGACCAATGGGACAATGGACTAGCAGCACCTCTCTCAGTGTTGCTCATATTATGACAATAAGAAGAATTGCCGTTGACAAAATCGAGGTTCAGGATGTCCACTGTGGATAAGGAAGACGGAAGGGTTGTAACAACACTTGAATTTACAACAGCAGCTCCGCCACCGCCATTATTGGCCATTGCCATTTCTGATGACGAATCAACATGATTACGACTATTGTTGGCACTACTTGAAAACAGTAAGGGATGACTGTGGTTCCGATGGTGCTGTAATGAATCTACCACAGTTGGCGACGATGATGAACTTACAGTACTATTATTATTTGAATGGCTATGATGATGATGAGCATTGTTATAATTATGACTGCTACTACTGTTGTCATCCCCAATACAACTCATTTCATGCCCATTGTTGCCATTGTACGGATGTGGAATTACTGTTTTTCCGTTTGATAATGATGAAGATGAGGCAGCTACACCTCCTCCTGACGAAGACGGTGAATTTGAAGCAGATTTTTGTAATCCTCGTGTCACACTTGGCGAATCAACGACGATCCCAGCACCATCACCTGTGGATGCTGCTGTGGGTGTCGCCATCGCCATTATTTGCGCAGGAGACGACGACGATATCATCATGAGGTCTGCCATCATGTAGCCTCTATTCTTGAAATCAAGGCTTTGTCTCTGCTAAACTTTTCTTCTTTTTCTTGGTAGATCTCTGCGAGGAAATATTTTTCCTTCCAAGTTATATTTAGCAGATGCATATATGATGAAACACAAAGGGACTTTTTCCACATATAAAAAATTATAATTTGATGAAAGATTATTGTAATATTTGTTTTTTAAAGATTTAATTTCACTTCTGTAAAGTTTCTTATTCAAAACTTTTTTTTCTCAGTGATGAGGAATGTTAATCACTTTGAGCGTAAGAATATTTTTCCAAGTTTTCTTACTGGCTGTTACTTGACTGGGCGTCGTGGTTGTAGTGGCTTGTGCTCAGCTTACATCTACAATCTACATCGTACCCTGAAAAAAGAATGAAAACATTATTATATTTTTGAACAAAGTGATGTTACTTTTTTTAGAAAATTTCAACTTTATATTTTAATTTCGATGCAAATCCAAATTAAAGAGGATATTAGATTTTTGGGAGTTATGCCAAGAGCAATGAATGGCTGCCCATATTGAATACAATCTGGCTTTCCCAAAGTTAATTCACTTCCTTAATGATGATGCATTTTATTTTTCGAAGCACACACCCAAACATCACAAAAAAACCTTAATCCAAACAAATTGACTATAGAACTAACTCGGCTATCATCATTAATATGCACTTTTCAGTAAAAATCAATTTCTGTCTATGTAGATATGTCACTTGAAATGGAGTGAAAACATTTTGATATTTTTCACAAATCGAAATTAACCGTTAATCCCATATATAAGTATCGCATTTCATGAAATGCAGTTAGATGCATCCTGATATGTTTGCTTGTGACACAACTGATGACTGACATGTACCTATTCATGAATAAATTATGCAAATTTCGTTGTTGTTGAAGACTGATAGCGTAAAAACTATTGAGATTTAAAAAACCTGAAAACAATTCGAATTTGAACGACCAGTTTTTGGTGAAGAAGGTGAACCAAAAATTGTTGTTCAGTATGTAAATAGTAAATGCACTTAAAATGCAACTTATAAAGGATAAGTACATAGATAAAACATGAAATGGACCATTAAGAAGTTTCCTGGTGCTAACGTTGTTGAAAATTCTATAAGTACTATATAGCCAACTCGTTATGTACAATGAAAATATCCTTTTCACATAAAATCATCATTGGCTCTGCTTTTCAGTTTGCTAAATACCTTGTTAATAATCATAACTAATGGGTCGAAAAGCAAGGCACATGCATTCAAGTGATAAATGTTTAATGGAGAAAGACATTTTAATGAGCCTCGTCGTGACGATTCCTTCAACGGAATCCCAACATCAAAGTGTGTCCATAGTTCTCCTTTCCATGCACTCTATACTCATAAAAAATACTACAAGATATAAGACATTTCTAACAATGCTAACAGTCATTTTGTACTAAAGATTAAGCGTAAAAGTCATTATTCCCGTCATATTATCATTGCTTGACAAAGGGAGAGACAGTTCATTAGCAAAATGTTCGTAAAAGTTAAGTTTTACATTGATAAACATCTCTAAAACAAATAGGTTTTGATACCAAACTAACGACAATTCTTCAGTATTCAAATTTAAAGTAGAAAACGTGATCAAAGTGATCATTACTTCGAGCTACCTAAACAAAGCTCAACTTGTTAATATTTACCGGTTGGTTTATTTTTACTTTAAACTACATTAAATTTACTGTTATAAACTCTGATTACACGTGTCCTCATCATCTAGCCACTTGTCGTTGTCACGATAAATTTACCTGTTCAGTTATAAATAGACATGACAAATGACAGCTACCAGTTGGTTTAAATTAACGTTTTCATATGGCAGGCTAAAGAAAGAGTAGCAGTTAACGATACGCTTGTGGTCCTATGCACATTCCCCGGTAGCACGGTTATACCAACTACTGCAACTTTATTAATGCAGCACCAAATTTAAAATCAGTACAACATGAGTCGAGTCCTTCACGACATTCATATTTTTACAATTTCAACAGTTTACTCTTGAGAACTACTATTAAAGCAGCCATAAAAAGTAAAAGGTCTCCTCATCTCATCTTAAACTTCCACCAGGTAACATGGATGCTGTGTAATAAAAGTATATAAATGACAGCAGCTATCTGTGGAGGAATCACTTTTAAGACCAAGTGCTTATAGTTTAAGCATTTATTAACGACGCCTCTTATAATCCATGATGGGCAATTTTGTATGCAGCACCGATTTAAGATTTACATGACGTGTTTTATGTATTTTTGCGCAACAAATTACGCCAACAAAGCCATGTTTACATTTTCCATTCCATAATATGCTGCACCTCTTTGAGCGCTTTTGTACAACCGAAATGGAAAGAAATGCTTTTTTGTAAAGCCATCTTGGCTGCAGCTCTTCAACTTTGTCCTTTGCAAAAACACTCAAGAGTACTTATGTTATTGCCTTAGGGAGCTCTCCAGAGATCGACAGAAGAGGAGAATTTAACCAAAGCCAAAAAATTGTTTCTAACTATCACAACCAGTTATTTCACACAATGCCATTACAATAATAATATTTAATTACCTTTTCTTTTCATTGGATTTTTTGTACTATTTCTCACCCTGCTAACATACACACCCAAAAACTAACAAAATGTTCCTACTTTAATTTTTCGTGATTGCTTATGCATACAACAGCACTTTTTTAAACGTCAAGTGTTTATGTAAAGTCAGCATCTCAAGAGGCCTATAGGCGTCATACGTAGAGAGGTAAATAAAATGAGGGGAATAAAGACCTTGAATATCCCTCTGTGCTTTGAATAATTAACACAAAGCAAGAATAGTACTTCTGCAGAAGTTACCATCGCATGGATATTTCTTCTCTTTGTTTCGATTTTTAAAGTATATGTTGCAAAAATGAAAATGCACGTGTACCTAATATGTACTCATTTTTATAGGGCAGTGCCCCATCCATACACGAACACGACGAACATATTTAAAGATTAACATGAGGTCCTTGTACATCAGGCACAACTCCCTTTTCAAATCAAGTTTATGTTGATTATTGTCATTAAAATCTTTTGATGAAAACAAAATGGAAAAAGTATTATGTAAAGATTTTAGTGTAAAAGCAGAAGGTACAGTAATGTTTTGGTCTAGTACGTAGTTTCCTAAAGTCCAAAAACCTTATGGAAGCAAGGAGATGGATAATGGTGATATGGCAAATACCGAATTTACAAGCCCAAAGCATATATCTTAAAGACCCTGGACCCTGTTTAGTTAGTACTCTGTTAATAATTACTACCATACCATAAGCATTCCATGTGATGGCATTTAATCAATGTGAATGTGGCTCTCCATTGGCCGGCACTTTTACATTTGTGCTGTGAATAAATATAACATTGAACACAGAAATTCCTTCAGACTCCAAACATTACTTTAGTACGTATATCGTGTTTGTACACAGTGGCCAACGGGAGAGACCTTTCTCAAAATTGTCCAAAGTCACGCAAACACGAACGCTTGGAGATTACAGGTTTGCCTATAATTCCGCGCTTGTAGCAAAGCTTGGTCTAGAATAGTATTGCACCTGCACCTGCTACCTCAAAATCTGAGGAAAAGTTATGTCGTTAGTTAAGCAAGAAAGCCACAATATACCATTGAGTCAAATGGATAAGTCTTATGAGAACACCGATCCATGAAAAGTTATTACATTCGTCAAGATGCTAGATGTGACACGTATACGGCAAAGAAAGTAGTAAAAGTAGCAAAGGTTCAAGCCAGATATTTATTCTCTTCTAAAAGTGTTTCCACTTTGTTTGCTCAACAAAGAACATCAGCTTATGCATAGGGTTAAAACAAAAAGACTAGGCTCTCTCTAGAATTTCTACACCTCAGTACTTCTTACTTCCTGTTCTCTGACTTAAATTTAGACAGATGTATATAGTTGCGTGCGTTTGGGATGATTACGTACAGATATTGGTATGATTACATTTTGAGTTTGTTTCTCTGTCTGCTCTGCTGCCTCTTTTCCAATTCAACGGCAAGTCCACGACCTCCCCATATGAATTAACGAAAAGTTTACTTTTACTTTTCTTCAGTTTATCCACTTTTCTCAAAATGTTTTGTTGATTTTTAACGAGCTTTGACGTATGGCTTGATGGTTTTATCCCACATGAGCTTAGGTTTACTTAGGTATATTATTTTCATTCACTCTTCTAGACTTTGAGATGAGAGTGTTCGCTCACATTATGTAGATCCCAAAACCCCCCAAAAAAACCGACATCAGCAATAGTCAATTTTGCTAACACAATACAAATTGAGCAACTGGATGGTGATGGCCTGGTAAAATCCCGGCATTCATCCATTCCAATGTAATCAGTCTTGTCTACGAGCTTTGAGCTCAAAATGTTAGTCCTTCTCAAACAAGTTTATAGACAGCCATTTATATTACAGCAACGGCAGCAGCAGTGGCAGACAAGGGCGGTGGCAAGTGTGTAATAGTCCATATAAAAGCAAAACCCAACAACTTTAATATACGAGAAGCGTTGCTCCTTTTCTCTAGCTGCTCATGAGTCATGAGAGAAATGGGAAAGAGAACGGGGGAAAGTAATACAAATGGAAATTTTGTTCTTCTAGCAGCAAGTGAAAGCACTATAACAAAACGTTTTATATTCAATCCATTTCAAATGATATTGCCCCATGTCTGAATAATACAACAGCAAGTTGTATTTGTAAGTAGGTAGGTACATACCTCTGCATGCAACAATAATACTTTTAATGCATTTATTGTATCGTATCATGACATAAGTTTTTTCAAGTTAAATAGGATGGAATGTTGTGTTGTTGTAATGTAAGTGTGTATAATAAAGTAATCGATTTTACATTTGCTATGAAATCCCCTTTAAGAATGTATTGGTAACGCTTTTACAACAAATAACCTAAAGGAACTTTTCATTCGAGTATTTTTATGAAAGCACGCAGGAGACCATTAAATTTTCGCCAAAAAAAGTATAAAAATGGTAAATATTTTGTACTTGAAATTGGATTATTGGGTTGTCCGGTCTTTTTTGTTTAGGAAGTTTTGTATTCAAAGTGTCGTTTTGACTTTAAACGGAGAAATTCATGAAAGCAGTTAAAATACCTAAGTGTACACATTGCTGTTACAAAGTTTCAGAAATTCTTTTAGAATAACGACCGTTTTCTCTAAGCTTTTCGCCGATTTACCTTTGTTTGTGAGCATTAAATGTAATGGGACAGGATTTAATATGATTTTCACGTGGCGATAAAGACTCATGATGCACATTATATAATTATACGTTAGTAATCTGATCGTTTCATAAGGACCAAGTATTACGTCGCTGTACTCAATATGCAAAGCCAAATATAAATATGAATACTGGGTACAAAAAACTCGCAATAAGTCGCCGTCCTTTTATACAACTTTATAGTTTTAGAAACATGGCCTTCAAGAATTTAATTTTAAAAAGAACATGGAGAAAAGACGGGGTCATAGTCAAAACAGAATGAAAAATGTATCTCTTTAAAAAATAATTTACGAGTTTCAGTTCCATGAGTCAGAAAACATTTGACACAATGATACTATATTTTCATCCCGTTTTCATTCTATGTTTTACTTATAAATAATCACTCACGTTAGTTACTACAAGAAAATTATAGTGTATTTGTCAATGATGGTATAATCGGGAGAAAGCTGATGAAATCCCCCACAAAGTATTCCTTTGAGAGTCCTTAATAGCTCTTGGATGCAAGTCATTAAGGACAAAAGTATATAGTTTAGAAAGAGGACAAATTGTTTTTGCAGCTACAAGTATGCATAAGCTTCCATGCCTAACACAATACACTAATTCATACCATACCACTACTACGTCGTAATAATTAGAACGAAAAAGCAGTAAAAGTGTGTCACTGTTCCAGATTAGAATTCGGTCGCTAGAAATTACCTCTCTGTTAGCGTATAGTACTACTGTAAATTTACTTTCATTTACATGCCTATATAAATAGTGCAAACACTTTTCACAAGCAGTACAAACTAAAGATTTAGTAATAATTAGTTGTCTTTCATTCATAATACGCTGTAAGACTAATATATGAGAGTAGGGCAATAATACCTCATCACAATTTTTAAAAGTTCAAAAACTATAACTAGTTTCATTTGTCCAGCCAGATAAGCAAAAAAAGTCAATTTTCTCTAAAATAAATTAAAAAGAAAGAAGATAAAAATATTAAAATTTGTACCTGTTGCCCCAATAAAAACTTTACTGGAAGGATTTTGTAAAATTTTGTGAATTTGTAAGAAGCTCAGGACTAGGACAGATTTATGAACGTCTTTAATGGACTTTCACTGTAACCGTGTTTGACTTTTGCTTTCCCATTTCTTCACATCTGGGAGGATTATGAACATGAAAACAATGTCAGTTTACTGCAGTGCATCACTTCGCGTCGTGATACCTGAAGGCAGTATAGGGAGATGAGAAATACATAACTTCATTGTGTGTGACATTTTTCGTCCAACATTACTCTCTGTGCTTTCCACAGGGATATTTAAAAAATAGCAAACAAAAGGCTAAACCTTCTAGCAATCACCACCAATTTCACTTCTTTTTCATGACACACGGCAGCAACCAAAGGGGAGAGCAAGAATCCTACTGCGGAATTCGTTTTCTTTATATTTTGACATTTTCATGCGGCACTTCTCGTACTCACTGGTATTCACTATGAATATTCTTTCATGTATATGGATATACGACACGTGTTCCATTCTTTGAAGCTTTTGCTTTTAAATGTAAAAAGTGCTAACTTTTATCATTTAAGTAAAAACAGTGTTTTTGCTTACTATCGTACTCTCACAACTTTTCAAAAAACTACAAGGTGATATTTAAGCACGTTCGTTTTTTATTGCAGTTCATACATCGTGATATCATGTCATATTCTTTTGTCAAAGCTTCTAGGTCATCTCGCATATTTTTTAATGACCTGCTAGAAAAGTTATACTCCTAAGCCTTTTACTCATTGCCGTTTCTCACTCTCATCGTCATTCAATGCCTCTGTTTTGTCTCCAGTTTCCGAATATAATCTAATGAGCTCATTTAGTTTTGAGAGAAATAGTGATTAGTATAAATAAATAAAGCGCAAAACTATTAACAACATTGTGCTAATATGTAACAGGAAAATGTGCGCATATGGTATTTAACAGTCCATAATATTGCATAGTATTCCTAACTAGAAGGTCAAATAAAAAATTCATCAAACAAAGATTTTGTTTAAATGTCAGCAACAAAGAATAGATTCCAAAAAGTCAAAACCATTTTTCTAATCAGTCAAAGATCAGCTATTTCATGAAGAAAACAATACGATGACGTTACAATATTTCGTTAGTCAAAATGTGCATCATAAAATGCAACGAGGCAACGATGCGGCAAGTCAGATTAAAAAATAAATGATATATATGTAGACAAAGCAGCTTGTCAATATAATAACGCAATCAATTTTTTATAAAAGAATCTGTAAGGAATAATATAGATAGGAAATGAATATTCTCTCAAGATTAATATTGCGAGTTACAATTACTTAAGCTAAAAATCAACTAGTTAAATAGTATTGTATTCAGATTGATGCGGGCATACTCATGCCGCTGAGCTATTATGATGCTTCCATAAAATGACATTGACATTGGTTTTAAGAATAAAAGGAAAGTAATTAAATTCGACAACGAATATAATGCGGCATTCCATTTATTCCGCGTCATAATTATATATTATATTAGATATTCGTCAATAATAACTTCAATCATATCACTTGGTATAAACGCACTGCCGAACGTTCTTCAAAAGAGCACGGCCTATTGTGATAAATATTATGCATACGAAAAGCAAAATATGACACTGATTAGTTTGTAGTGGCAGTTTAAATGATCGCAGATTTTTCACGCAATCTAAATTGCACTTCCTGGGATGAACGAAAAAGCGATTGGCGATGACAGATGAGACTTCGTGCTTGATAATGATACAGCCAATCATGATTAATATGAGTGATGGGCTTAGATAGATTCTGTTTTAAAAGCATTGAAGTTTAATTGAGCTATAAATGTGTTAAAAGGAGGAAGGGAAGAAGACTAATAATGAAAAAAATAAAGATTGACTGAATCGAATTGATAAAATATTTTAAAATATTACATAAAACAAATGCAAATATTTTGGAACTTATAGAGATGTTGGTTATGTTCTTTTTTTGGCATTATTTTCAAAGTGTTGCAAGATTCATGTCATACTTGTGTTTATTGTGTTCAATAATATCTAGAAAGTTCATTGGCGCTGCTTTCAATAATAAGTCATCAACAGTTAAGTAATTGTTTCATCTCACATATATTTGCATACACATGAAAACATGATTGTTTTAGCCTTAGTACATAAGCAGTTGAAATTATTTAGCTATTGAATGAATTTAGTTACAGTCAACAGTCGATGCACTGTGAGATTCTAAGACTACAGGCTTACAACAAATTCAAAAGTGACGATAGCAGAATATTTTTTGTTTTGGCTTAAAGGATTACATGCATGAATGAGACAATTAAACTTTGTTTCATGTTCTCATACATAATCCTCTTGAACGCCATCGTTTACATGATGCATGACTCATGATTTCCTCGGTTTGTATAGCAAAGCCGCAAACCAAAAAATTGACAGTTGTCTTTGTTGTTCTTGAGCGAGAGCGAAACAAACTGAATGAATTAGTTAAACTATTTACAGTTATCCCATTATTTACTTACAATTTGACAACTGTGTTTATGCTTGAGCTATTTAATTTGATAAAACGTGAAAAATATCTGTGAAATAGTACAAAAGCTTAGCAGATAGCTCAAACGAAAAAAGTGTAAAATCACGTTTGCTCACAGTGACTAGTTTTTTATGATTGTTTTGTTGAAGATTCACCAATTCATTATTCTTTACTGAAACTCTAAACTTAAACGTGATCTTAGATCAATTTCATTGAAAACACGAACTGCTTTTTAAACATTCTTAATAATGAACTTCGTTGAAGCATCAATTAACAATAAAGATTCTCTACTCAATAAAATAACAATAATTTGTACACATTTCATAAACAAACTTCGCACCTGTTGCGTTCAATCAATAGCTGAAGTAGCACATAATAGTAGAACGTAACATGAGGCAGCGTTGAAACAGGCCTCTTGATATGGATGATGACCCATCACAATTACTTAACTCAGATAACCTACACTTTAGTTTGTTAACAAAGTAAATAATAATAAATCTTTCATGTTTCCGGTATCGTATTATTCGGCTCACAGGTGTGAATTAGCACCTTGCTACTCCATATAATTTTCTCGTTGATGCATCATTAAAACTCATCGTCTTAAAATAGTTTTAAAATCTTATATGCAAGCAAAACAAAAACTTACAGTTACAAATTTTTGCAGACGCATGCTTATATTTTGCCATAATGTACATTGAATTGATCATAAGAAATAAAATTCCATTCACTAAACTGCAAATCGAATGCAGTTAAATATTTTGTATCCTACTGTTCCAACTTATAAAATTGTCGGGAATATTAGTGAATCAAGTACCTTCACATCCTAATAAGTCATAAGATTTGAATGGTATTGTTACAAGCATCATAAATTTTTTATTGAAATATTATACGAGCGATACGAAATATTCACTAATGTTTACAAACTTATTGTAAACGAATTGTTCCTTATTGTTTGAAATGGTTATTGTTGTTGATTGAAAACAATAAAGACGGTAGGAAGTAAATAAAGCAGTTTAACACCAACATCGTCATCACATTAAATGACAAAACGGAAACATCCTTCCGGTCCCCTCCGGCAACTTTTTGAACAAAAGAAGACTCAAACCAACATAAAGTGGTATATCTATATGAGTATATATTATTGTATAAACATATTTACATGAAGTGAATTCGTAAAAAATATGAGTTCAATTGTTTCAGTGATATCTATCTACATATTATATACTTCACATTGCAAAAAATTAAGAGAGAAAAGCACAAGTACTTTAAGATATCATCACTATTCATCACTCAAAACCACTACTTTTACTGTTGTTGGAAGTCTTCTGTAATCTTTAACGGGCCTGATTGATAAGGTTGATGTGCGGATTGCATTAATATGGCATGCACCTTCCACCAAGCCCTTCTATTATTACGAATTAAATCATGGCAAAGTACAAGCAACTTCATTTCTTTTTTTGAAAAAATGCATTTGTACTTGTTCCGGTCGGTGGTGGTCTGGTTACCAGAATTTGCAGTATTAAATGTCTAACGTGAATTTCAATGTTCCGGTTTTTATCATACTCTCGTGAGAATGAAAGCACATATTCCCAGGCAAATTTTTTCTCACTTCCTTAAAAAATCAACCAAACTTCAAGACAAGACAAGACGGGTTGCCTTTCCCGTGTGCTGTGGACGGTATTGAAACGCAAAATGTGATTTTGTGGCGTTGGTGGTGATGTTTGGTTAGTAGCCGTAATCCCAATGATGATGGTAGGTACAATACTAGTTTATGTAATATTTTCTGGGCTAAAAACGTGGAAAACTAAAAACCACACAGTTTAGTCTGGTTCGCTCGATTATTTGTACATTTTTTGTTTCAGCAGCTAATACATAATAGCTAACATTTTTATACGTCTGACTTATACCTACTATGATTACGTGAATAAGATGTTGATAGTAAAGACTGGGATTGAGACTGGCAGAGGATGTATTAGCTTGTGAAAAATTAGAAATGATCTACCTTTCAACAAGTGTTCCCTCTTTTTCTCCTCTTTCATTTCTTCAGTTTTCTTACATAGGTAATCAGTTTAAAATAAAAGTTACTTAAGTAAATTTGATTTAGTGATGCTGGTTATTGCCTTCTCAGAGAGAACGGAGGATGTTTCGCAAGTCTATTCAACTGTGAACCTTTAGTTTAGTAGTACGTTTTTTATTAGTTCTCATAGAAGATGTCTTAAAACTGACTACGAATTTGTACAAATACAACATGTATATTTGTCTGTATTACGAACATAAAAAGAAAACCTTGTAAATTCATTGCATTTTACTTTTTACCTCCAAGCCAATTAGCATCCTCGCTTATATTCTCTTAAAAATTACAACTGCATTACATAACCATTAACTGGACATGTATGCATGTGGAAATTCAGTAATGCGCTTGCTGCTCGCTCTCATAATTAGAAGGGCGATGACTTTGCCAAAAAAAAGTGTATTACTCAACAGAAAAGAATACGAAAATGAAAAAAATACTTTTCATGTAATACTACACAGAATGACAATAGACAGGATTAGGATAAACGTTTATTCTGAAGATGGTCGGGCTTCACTGCACCATTATACTTCTTGAGTTGTTTTAGTATAATTT
This sequence comes from Entomobrya corticalis, assembly GCA_034694325.1. Lineage (NCBI taxonomy): Eukaryota > Metazoa > Arthropoda > Collembola > Entomobryomorpha > Entomobryidae > Entomobrya > Entomobrya corticalis. The sequence goes on along the minus strand of JAQFYG010000262.1, from coordinate 17,762 downwards.
TCCTATTACGTCCGTTAAAACAGATTTCGGCCAGCAAAGATGCTAATTATGATTTGTAATATTACTTTACCAACAATTTATTTTGGATGTGGATCACCACTCCACTCCAGAATGTACACAAGAAAAAGATATGCTCTCAGCACGCGTGTTAGAAAGAGAAATGAACTCTTCTTAAATTCTACTGAAATTTGGACTAAATATTGGCCTATACGCCCACAAACATGCATATTTCATGTAACGTACACGTGTGTTCTTTGGATGAATGCAGAACACCTATTAAGGAATGATTAGTTATAGTGGCTAGTGGTGCTAAACAAATTACAGCAGACACAGAAAATCGGAAGTAGTGTAATTATTCTTAAGATCACACATAGATGATTATATGATCATGATGGAGAGACACGCATGTTCTTCACACAAGAAGGGCAATGTATAAAAACACCGTGCGTGTGTGGGACGATTTTACTATTGTAACGAAAAACTCCTTTGTTTCTTTTCACCATGCATGTAGACACTTTAGTCAAATCCGTGCGAAAGAAAACGTATCCTTGCATGCATTAATCTGAAACGCAAATAGCAAAAATACCTCTTTAAATTGAGTTTCAAGGTATTTCTAAACTAACATGCACTTTAAATCATACTCGAATATTTTGTTGAAAATGCAAAACTATGTAACGGTTGTCGATGAATTTGAATGAGCAATTTATTTAATTGTATCAGTGCTTTATAGTGTACTTGGTCAGTTGAAAAGTTTTTTTTTCAGAGTTTCCAAATGTCTTTTTCTTAGACATTACAGGAAACTGAAATTGAACCATGATTCATTAAACTTTTGACTTGTAACTGAACTTTTTACTTTCTTTATTGCCTCATGAAATTTACTGATGAATCCGACTATCGTATGAAGTACAAACTAACTGACAACTGCATGACTGCACCACTTTAAATATTTGAATTATTTGGGGGATAAAGACGAAAGAATAACAATAAAAAGGAATACTGCATAATATGAATATCTATTTTAAAGGAAAAGTGAAAAGTTGAAAAGTAAGCAGGAACTGTCGAATCGTAATTTGTCAATCACCAACCCCAGGAGTCAAACTTTTCCTTTTTGTCGTTTTGTAGAGCGGATATGAATAAATAATCGTGGCCGATTGAATGACACCCAAAAATAACACATTCTTAAAAGTCGAGAGTCATTTGATGGTTTTCAACCAACAACAATACACAAGGACTATATGCACAAGCAGTAAACTTTTCTTGTCGATTCTAAATGCAAATCGTTCACAGTCAGTAAAAGACCATATCTCACGCTGTTTACTAGCATCCACGAAGAGCGCAGCATGGTCCCATCTGAATTACAATTTTGATTGTTAATTTGCTCTTGTACTACTTCTAAAGTCGCGCGATATGTCATAAATCTCGTATTCCTTTTTACTTTTTTTAACTTTTAAAATATTCCATGTTACTTTCGAATTGACATGCATTGTTTGCATGAACTGCTGCAGTCCTAAAATATCAAAGCAAAAGATATCTCCGCCCCACGAAAAGCCTTGTAAAAATGGATAGTGGTACTTACAAAGTGCGAAAATGCATTTTTGGATGCTGTGCTCATGGGTTGCATTGAAAGTAAACAGACTGATAGGTATTATTGCACCGTAGGAAAAGTGTTGACTTAACCTTTTTATTTGTCATCATTGAACAATAATAGTATTTTTAACGACATGCGTGCAGCTTGTTTTGTCGTGACGTATGATTTTATTTAAAAGCATATTTCAACATACATCTCCTAACCATAAAAGGCGTTTTTCAAAACGCTTTTGCTTGTATTCTGAATGGAGGCTAGTTAAACACAATAAACCTCGGACCAGCCTCTATAAGTAAAATAGAAAGAAGGCTGTGTGTTATTGCTTCAAAGATGTCAGTACATATCGTCGTAATCTCTGTATTATCAAACAATGGTAGATATTCATTTGTTTGTTAAAAGACTGTTTTGAAATATAAGACAACGTTTTCCATGATGGTGATGATGATGGCGTCATGTCTTTTTGTTCTGTCTTTTAGATTTATTCCCTTGCACATTTACAAGTTAGTGGCCATATTGCACGAAGTACTTTGCACAAATAATATAATATTCTCTTTTATTGTCTTTTTTTTCTATAGACCGTGCTTAAGTAAACACGCTTTTGTCAGCAAGAAAATGGGAAAAAATGACGGTATCTCATGAAAAATGCATCAGTGTGATTCTCATTGAATGAACTAATTCAGGGCTTGAACTGACTTCTCTTGCAAAGTTGGTTTTAGAATTTAAAAATAGAAAACGTGGGCTTATTGATATTGATAAATGCACGGACCAGATCATCTTTATTTTACTGTGATTGAAAGATGTAGCATTTTCATTGTTAGCATTGCATGATGAATTTTAACCTTTGCCAGTGCATTGTAACTCTCTAACCTCACCAAACACATTATACTACAAATCAAAGGTAAAATATAGTTATTCATCTTCTTTGAAGCATTAAAAATGGTAAAATCGTGTATTGCCAAGAACGAAAATCTATCATACACGCAAAGAAAGAGGAAGGAGACAAATATAAAATATACAATAATAGCACGTGTAGCTTTATTTGTGTAGTATCTGGATCAAACTAGCAATCTCGTAGGAGAGACGTGACAGCGAAATCGATCTCTACTATTTAAATTGAAAATCAAAAGTCAACTATTAAGAAAGTATGAGAGCGTGATCAAAAAGAGATTATGAAAGTCAGAGAAAATGCTTAAATGACAAGATTAATTTAATGTATCTTATTGATCGATATTTTTAATCGTGATTTCATTTTTATCACAATGCTCTTTCCCTCTTTCTAAATTGTTGATGAAGATAGATTTATTTGATTTCAATGAATTTGTTTCGAAAAACTACTTTGAACGGGCAGGCGGAAAAGGATTCGGTTCTCTTTGGGCAGCTTTCTTTGCCAGCCAAAATGCAACGTTCTTAATATAGCAGTTCCCAGTTGCAGTTCCTGAGTCAAATGGGAAACACGAGAATTCATGTTTAAAAAAGTGCGTGCATGATGTCAATTGAAGTTCTTTCAGAAGCCAAAGTTCTTCTTCTTTCTTTATTCCATGCATCGGCTCATCAAAACGCCAAATCATGATAAATCAATTTATTTCTGCATGCCCACTGATTTCTGAAATTCTATGATCATCTTTGAGATCACAAACGAAGCCTTTAATCATGTCACATTTTCTTACTATTGCATTGTACCACACCATAGTGTATTTTTCATGGGAAGGCACTTTCGTTTTGCCCTTCCTTGTGGCAATTTATTAAGCGTTTTTTATGAAAGCCATTAATCTACAATGCAGCAGTGAAACGAGAACTAAACGGTAGTCAGCGAACACACTACACTTGGGTGCGCACTAGTTTTGCCGTGTGGTTTGAAATCCCATTTTTACAAATTAAAAAACAACATCTTCTCACAGTGACTCAACATCAGCATTACTCGTTTTTGAAGGATTTCTTGGTGAAGAAGGATACATTTCACGCTAAAATTGCCAATTTTTCAGGTTAATTCAATTCTACAGAAAATATAATCAAGTTGATGGCTTTAACTTTTCGCGATAAAATTGTAAATTAAAAGACATTTTCCCATAAAAGATCTTGAAATTTAGTCATATTCAACTGCACAATTTACCGCTGTAAACTATAAAAGAAAACTATTTAGACTGTAGGGAAAAACCATCCTTCCTTGTGAACATCTTTAATTCACTAAAGTCGTAAAATTAAACGCTTCATTTTCCCTGAATCATTGTAGTTACTGCGTACGCATCTTTCATATTATACGTACTTACAAAAAACGAATTAGATTCACCCTGAAAACTCCATATCTTTTTTTATCATTAACAGTTTTTGCTAAAAAATGCTTCCGTTAAAGTGGGCTTATAAATAGCTGAAAATGCAAAATATAATAACCATTAGGATGACTAAGTTTTTCCAAATAAATTAGCAACAGAACAATTCTGGACAGCCAAGAAATTTTGGAAAATACACAATAAGAATCGCCGGGCCGATTGGATGTTGCAGAATAGAAGTTTATTTTCCTCGTCGTCTCATAAATGAATGGAAAAACATAACCAAGTTTGCTAAATCTGTCAGCTCAGCAATGCGATGAAGTACCTTGCTTGCACAGGAGCAATAAAAAGGGCAATAATATTGCTCATTTAGCGATGTTCATGCTGATGAGCTTCAATATTTCTTTTACTTTATTGCCTCTTCTGCCTTCCTTCTGTTTCTGGGTGCAGTACATAATGCGTTTTAATTCCTACTCATGTACCGTTACTTAATCAAATTTAAAATTTATTGCACATTTCTGTTCCACTCCATAATGCTCTTATCAGCTAGGAGTGCGGAATATAGGGTCGGGATTCAGGCAGAATTATAGGGTCGACTTTTTAACTTCTACTCAACTCATCTTAGTGATAGCACTGTACATATATACTATTGCCGTGCCGTAGCCCTGGCTTGTAGTGAAAGAGGTGCTGCAAAAAAAGAAGAAACCAGCTTTGTAAATCCAAATAACCCTATCATCAAAAGTAGTTTTACCACTGAACCCAGTAATGAACGCTCATGTTTTAAGCATGCAATAAAAGAATGCAATAGTGCATCTGATATGATTTCAGGTTGCATTACTTTTAAATCAAAAGCCTATTGTACAAATTACTCACACCTTGTGAACATAGCAGCAATATATATAATCCATGCTAAATATACTATACTTCAGTCCGTGCTATGTATCAGTGATGGATTGTGAACAGAAATACTAACATTTGTTTGTGCGCAATACATCAATGCTTAATGTTATCCAAAAATAGGTTGTTTAGTATATACAATATATGAATCACATCATAATTTTTATGAGAATATTTCTTTTAGTGCGATTACATATCACCAAGTAAGTAAAGTTAATCAGAGCAGAGAAAATCTTTATATCAATATAATCCTTCGTAAACGGGATCCACAAATACGTAGCTGAAGATGCTGTTCTTACATATATGCATATTATTGCCTATCATGATTGTAAGTGGAGTGGGGAAAGTCAAACGAAAAAATTCGTCTTGTTTCCCGATTTTCTCTACAAAACAAAAAATTAGTATTTGACAAATTGGACAAGACCAGAGCAGAATTTTTATGAACAGATGGACAAAATTATCGACATTATATTGCCATCAAACCTATACACTTAAACAAAAATATCTTATATTTTACCACCCGCATTCTCATCATGGGATTTAATCCTTAATCTTCAATAAATGTCCATTTGCACTAAAAATAGTTATTTTTGCATATGCTAAAATCGCCATTTATATAAGTAATAACAAACTAACAACATATTTTACATACCTATATGAATTGTGTTGCATAAAAATAAAATAATAATATTATATAAATAGCTCACCGTCATTAGTGACAATAACATGAATGGTAATATATTACGCTTACTCACACGGTTTTCTTAAAAACTGTGCAACAAAAGCAAAAAATCGGTTTTCGATTCTATAATATAGACTATTAGTTCCTTCTCTAACGATTTTATTGCTTTTATGAATGTTAGAATGATAAACATTCATAATCTATGAATCATGGGGACAATTATAGCTGCTAAATGGTACTAATGTTATGTTAGTTTTCAATTGTTATTTTCCATTTAAGCGTTTATTCCCCAGCTGCCAGCCACTTTTAGTAATCACTAATCACAAATTCCTCAGACAGGTGCTTCGAATCCTTTTAACAATTAGCAATATATTCCAGAGATTTACATGAAACTATGATTTATATCTGGTACCAGCAATGAGTAACACTGTAACGGTAATTGTATCGACAATAATCCTGCTGTGCTATGTGTACTTTATTAATCAAATATTTGCTTCAAATGAAAAATGCTTACTACATAAAATCATAAAATATCAGACTCGGGCATGAATAGATACAATATATCTGCTCGGTTTAATGATATTATTTTTCAAGGAACGTTAGATTCCAATTGTCGGTAATATGAGTTAAAATTTGGATGAATATATGCAAGTGTTACAATTTCTCTTCTTTGGATTTAGTCGTTTTCAAGAGAATTAGGCAGTTCTGAGAATGAAGCTTGCTCAATTTGACGTGTTTCACAACAATATAACAATGCTTACCTAAATCCTAGTATCGAAGCATATAAACGCTTTCCTCGAATAATTTAAACTAATGGAATTAGTGGCTGAAATGGTTAGATAGAAATTGGTTTCGTATGTGACGGTAAAATACATAGTTAAACCAATAGGCAAGAGACTGAAACGGGCGGATAAAATATTTAACGATAAACAATGGGCTCTCATTCTCATATCCATCCAACCAAATGCCATATTTACTTACATACATATTATACAAGAAAAAGTCTGGCATATTCGGGCAAGCTATATAAAACTCTTTTATTCATTATTTTCCAGTAAGCCTTATTTTATTACGATGAATTTTTAGTTACATACGGGCATGGTTTATGGGAACATGAGTGTTATTTTGTATCGATCAAACTCAAACACAATGTAGATCTGAAGTAGCAATGAAAAGTGAAACGCCCTCAGAAATGGCAGCAACTAACAATATCAAAATCAAAAATGATATATAAAGCATTTTGAAAACTAGTACAAAAATTAGTGATTTCGGTACTTATTTCTTAATCAGTATACTATTGATTATTGATGCTTGACAATGGAATTGACATTGTCAACTTTCATCTTTCTGGAATCTCGTATACATTAATCGAAATTTATGCACATTACGTGATAAAGTACATGTTAAGTTCATAGTAAAATTGAACAGATTTTGTATGGCGCCCTTTATATTTATCATACTTGGGTATATTCAGCAGAAAAGGCAGATCACCATTGACGTATATTAAATGTTACTTCATACTAGCTTGTTTACTTTGATTTTTGCTCTTCTTTTTTGCCATAAACTTTGCTATTATTTACGGATTTCATTTCGCCTAATGAGAGAGGGTAATAAATCACAGAACACATTTGCATAATGTTCAAGTACATTAATGGCAATTAGGTGCAGACATGTGGACTTTTGTTAACTTAATGAAGCACATACATTATATTGTATGGCAATCATTATGATGATCTTAGCTAATCATAATATCCACAACGGACTCATTCATCATTTATTCTCATTTTAACACATCGTCAACGCTTGCAATATTTATTTAATCACACATAAAAATGCTTAAAAAGCAATACAATAGCAACTGAAAACCCATGTACACGCCATAATCATAATGTACCGTGAAACAAACAAAAATTCTAAAAGTTTGTTACTTTTATGTTTAGATGCTGCTGAGGCGTTTGCTATTGATGTCGATGTTGTTATAATCCTCAAAAACAAAGTAATTACTTATGATTCATCAGGAGTCCTCAACATTTAATACCGCTTGAAGGATGTATAAATATGTATTAAAATGTTGACAAAAACAATACGAAGCTATCAACTTTTTGCTTCATCCATAACATCATATCATAATGTACCTACGCAGTATTCACAATCACAATCAGCTTTTGATAGAAGGAGCCAGCATTTCACATCAGCTTAAATCTGTTTTTATAAAGTAACTAGAAAAATAACTGTACAGAGTCTCTCAGGCACTGTTTTAAAAATGCTAATACTTGTTTAATTTTTGGTAGAGTAATTGTGCCCATGTTTGTTCACATCTCTTTCTTTCTGCATAAGTATTTGGATTTGGATACGGATTTATTTCGAATAGCTGATCCATGAACACAAGAACAATGTGGCAGACGTATATCAACATCACCGTTCTTGACAAGATACCATACATAACACACTGCATTTATATTATGCTGTACTCTATTCAATTCTCTTGAATTCCATAAAGAAAATGAAAAATGCTTCAAGATATCTTAAGTCAAAAACTCAAAAACCGTGAAATGACAAAGATCAGGGTATAAAAAAGGAACTAGGAAGTAAAAAAGTCGACAGGGGGAAACGTATAAATATAAGCATGCAATGTAGCACAGTTCTTAACTGTGAGAAAATTCATATATTATTTACCTTCTTCTTGAGAATTATATTCCTCGTAACATCAGATTGGTTAAAGGGAAGAAGAGATGAACACAGATCTCCCGTTTCTTTTTTTTAACGCGGAATGGTGGTTGATAAGACAATCGAGACGCAGTCAAAGTTAGGAATATTCAATGTGCCGTTTATTCTAAGAACGTATTTTTATTAGTCCTCCACGACTGAATTTTGCGGACCTGTGAAAGAAAAATAATAGAAATTCAAAGTCAGCTCTCTTTCTCGTTATGGATGGATGACAAAGTAAAGTTAAATAGGAGAATTGTGTTATGCAGATAGATAGAATGACAAAACTCCTAAATGAATATGCATAGGCACTATATATGATCCAGCATAAAAAAAATCTGCGAATATTGGAGACTTTTCCATTGTGTACTTGTAAACAACTCTTCTGCTAACGTCATCAGAACTGAGAAAATGAAAAATGTACGATGACTTCTAAATACACAAACAATATTCAGTATAGTAGCTAAAAACAAATTGAAAAACAATAGATTTTCCTGCTTTTTAGAAACGAACCTTCTCTAAAAACAACCTTAGTGTTTGCTCATATAACGTATTTCAATCTGTGCACGTAACGATTTATGTATTTGACGGTGATGTGCCATTATGTATTACTATAATATACGCTCTCATGGCACATGACTCTGCATAACCTTTAAGCTAAAATAACCGGAACAAAAGAGTGCTTGACTCCATTTTAGTAATAATAAGTCCCTAATATAGGAATCGCTTGAGTGGAAGACCGAGTGAATAGGAGAATATTGTTTCTCTCTCAACACAAGTATCATCAACATACCCACATAATGGAATCACCATACAATATTTATATTGCATTATTGTACATACCTACTTGACTTATACCAAATCTCCATTTTATTCCATTATGAATATGCATTGTTGTTATTTTTATGAATGTTTGATTACCTATTGCTCGTGCTAGTATCACCCAGTAAAAAGCGTTTTCATAGGTAAGCAAAAATGTTTGCAAAATGTTAGTGTAAATGCTGAACTTTTAGGCTAATATAACAACCCACATAAATATCGGCCTAATAAAAAACCTCGCCCGCATAAGTAAACTCGCAGAGAGATCCAGATAGAATACATAATAAGCCCTGTTAGCGTAATAGCATCTGCTGACACTAAATATGATATATTTTTCTTCTTTGCTCCATTCATATTCTATTACAACTCAAGCGTCAGCAAAGTTTGAAGTAGTAAAAAAGAAAAAGTGATTAAAAATATGTGCTGATACAAGTGTAATGTGCTTTATCACATTATGCGCCGTATGTGGCTTTTTAATAAATGCGTGTAGTTCCTTCCGTTTTAACTTCCTTCTTCAAAAAGAGCTTTTGCAGTCATTCTAAATCAGAACACACTAATATTCCTGAAGCGTATATAAAAGAAGGGCAGAAGTAAATTATCACGTGTGTAAATATCCCAAAGCATCAAAGCTAGAGAGTAGTCTGCACGACTGGTGTCATTGTGCGAAAATGACGAAGCTTGTCATGGTGTATTCATACATATCCTGTCCTATAATTATAAAAACGTTACTTTTTCAACCCCATTACAATTCTTTTTATCCGGGGGTGTTTACGAAGAAGCAGGAATAGATGAATCCTTTCATTTCTACAATTAAACATTTTATGTCACATGTACAACCACGAGAGGGTAAAAGGCATCCTCATATTTGCAGATACGTAGAATTTCAAAGAAAACTTGAGATTATAATGATCAGATAAAACAACGAAAATGTAAAAACAGAGAATACAATGCTTAAATTATATATTACTTGCATATTATGTAATATTTATAATTATTGCTTGCTTTATACGTAAATCTTCTAATTGTTAGTGAAGCCAACAACAAAACCAATGAATTGCGTACTTGTGTAACTAACTATAGGCATTCATCAACATTTTTACTATTATAATTACAATTTTTAGAGCAAAAAAAGTTGTTTACAGAAAAGTATTAATAACTGATCACAAGTTAAATAAACTATGCTGTGATACTATACTTAAGCTTACCTAATTGGAAACTTAACAATTTATTTTTATATTCTTGATTGTTTAGTTGTTTAGATTCCGCGGATGTTCCTCTTTTAAGAAAAATAAAAAATGTAGGCCACAATTTTCATGTGCAGCAATTAAATCCAATTCAATCTGAACATTTGCTGATATTATAATGTCGAAATATAACAACAACAAGAGGCTTGTTAAAACTGAAATTCAATAAACAATCATTAATTGCTGTAAACACGCAAGAAGCGTGCCTATACTCTGCTTGCAATCTTAATAATGTTAAAACACTATTCCTTTAAAAAAATTTAAAATTATTTGCTCTTGGCCCTAGCAGTTTTTCATCGTTCACGCGTAATGCTTCAGAGTGCATCAAGGTGAAAAAAAAAATGCCAGAAATGAATCGGGCACACTACCACACCCACCCAAGGTAAATGTTATTATAACACGGCTATTCGGCTACCCACTGATTCGGATGGACATTATTTTATTTCGCAAAATCACAGAACATCAGAGCAGTCAAGAAAGTAAAGTGAAGTAGTTGCCTGCAGAGTGCAGACACGTTTTTTCACTGCCGTTGCTGTATTAAAACATAATGCCTATGTAATAGTCTTTTTATATAAAATTTTGATCCCACAAGACGAAACCATGCTCCATATACTCACAAAGCGATTATGAGATGGCCAGATTATTACGCATTGTTACGCTATGTAATGTTAGTACATACAAAGTACATAGTGTATACACGCAATGCAATCCATTGAACCTCGCATTACAGTAGCTCACACTACACAGCGGTGGTCCGCATCAGTGTAAAAAGCCAAAATTTCTGCAGGTAGGCACATAAGACGAGACTGGTATCTTTTTGATGATATAACTATTTGATTTAATGGAGTTACCTATCAATTTTACTGTTATATTATATGGATATGTATACCTGCTCCCTTTGCACTTCTAAAGTTGTTTTGCGGTAGTAATTGTGATTTCTGATTGCTGTTTTGCTCACTATTACTATTACTCACAAATTTTGGTTTCATTTCCGTTTTTATTTCTTATTCTGCACAAAAGCTTTCAATATTATGCTTGTTTTTCCAAAGGAAGATGATCAAATCGCAATGCAAAGAAACCCTCATAGACCCACCCAACCGAATAAATTCTTATTCCTTCAGACACATCGTGATACCTCTATGACAAAGTGTTCTTTTACATAATAAGATTTTTTGACAATGATGGAAGACGGGATATCATGATGATTTTAGGATTATCTACATCCAATGAATTTGCCTGCATCATATCATAAAATCCCTACTAAAATTGTATGGAATGAAAGGATTCTCCTCGAACCATATAATAAGTCCATCATACTTACTATATGGCTAGTAAGCTTCAATCTTAATATGTCATAATGTCTTCCGTTCTTGGATTTACTCTCATTTCTCATAGCTGCGCTATTTCACTGCACTGGCCCTAGAGACTTCACGTGCTAATACTACATCGCGCACAGTATGCTTTCTATCAACACCTGACACAGCCTTACATTTTCCGTATTGTTACGTTACATTAAGAGAAATGCAATATTATTTTTATGATGATCTATGGACGTAATAAATATTCATTTTTCAAAACTAAAACTAAACATTGCTTATCTAAATAGGAAATCTTACATTGAACACGAAACAAGAAACTGATAATAATGTAAGCTCTAAGCAGTAATCTTTTACTATTTCCCTTGTAGTAGTTCATCTTCTTTTTCTTGTTTTCATTTTGCATGGTACAAGCATAAAAGTAGGATATAGGATGTTGTATAAACCTAAATGTACCAAAAACGAAAATGTATTTGCACAGCATTTCCCATTCAACTTGTGTATCATCTTCATCATCTCTGCAGCCATGTAGCCGTACTGAATGAGATCACACAGCGAAGGAAAAAAACCTTTTGCCGTGACAAAGTTCATAAAAGGCAATCGTTTTTCCTGAAAGAGGAAGTTGTGTACTTATTAAGAACGTCGAGCCGCATGAAGATTGAGCTTGCTTGCATGTGTTCATCATAATATTTTAATACATGTAAAGAAATAGCAATAATAACAAAGTACAAAATATATTGCCTTGTTACATGCGCTCAGTCTTGACTGCAGTGAAAAGGTGAAAAGTAGATCTGATCCTGCAACAACTTACTTTTCAACCTGATCTTGGCGTTTTGGCTTGGTTTTTCTGCAAGCAAGATAGACGTTTTCAACCTAAGAAGTAGCGGTATTTTTTTACCAAGACTGTGATTCATGCTGAAATATACTTGTACTTGTATCATCATTTTTCAGTAATCTACTATATAGAGTCTTAAAAGTGTGCCTCTTCTTCGATGTTGCTAATTTTTTCGAAACGTTGTTTGCCAATACGAAATAGGGACGACACTATGTTCAAAAATATTATGACTATGTGTGTTTACTCGTCAATTCTCGTTCTCAAAATTATAGTTACACTGCTCATGTACCTTACTTACATCGATGCACTTACTTTGATGACCAAAATCAAGACAACAAACACAAATAGCCCTTCATTATAAGCATACACTGTCAACTGTCTTTAATCCCAACAATAATATTTTGTGTTACATCTATATGTTGAGTTCTTCTTATTCCTCAGCGTATTCTATTAAGGTATGTAACAATGAGTAAGTTTAAAGATTTTGTTTACTTATGCTTTAGTAATGATGTGGCAAAAGGCAAAGCAAATAGAGCTAACCAGGTCAGCAAGGAATATTTTACAGGTAGGTACTAAATAAGCCACTCTCAAGAAAAGGAACAATGCAACAATGATGATGATGCAGACTGCTGCAGACGTGCATAGACGAAAGCAAGTAGTACGGTACGATATACAATGAATGGTGCATAATAACTGTCTATGCATATTGTTTACTTGCGTTTTAAAAAGGCAAAACGAAACGTACAACACAAAAAAGATCTTTCAACCTGGTCTTAGGATGTATTTATTATCTTCTGGGCTTGCTTGCTGTCTACTAAACTGAGTTTGTGAATGCAAGTTTTTTTCTGTTGAGTTGCATTCGTGAGTTTTTTTATACCTTCCTGCTTACTTGAATCTCTTCTTGTTGACCATCATCCGTATCTATCCAATTTTCAAGTTATATTCAATTTACTTACTGGCTATTGTACAATTTTTACTTTAATACAATTGAGGCATTCTGAAAAGCAGATAAAACCATAAAATATATATGGCTATGCCAGAGTAGCCTTCACCTATATTATTATCCAATTTTCGTGTATTTAACGTATTACCTATATGAAACTGTGTTTATAGACAAGTGAGTCAGCAGCTTTAAGTTAACGATTTCATTCGAGTAAAAAGGAAAAAAATATAACTCGATAAAGGGATGATCATCCCGTCCAAAAAGTCTCTGCGACTGAAATCCTATTAGGTAGTATGTATATTAAATCTGATAAACAAATTATATTCGGCTCAGTTAATCCATATATCCTTCTTGTCGGAAAGACAACTAAAAATAATATTATGCTGAATTGGCAATAAACACAGATCTGATCAAATCTCAGTCGCATTTTGATGCGAATTTATGCTGTATTTTTATTAGTGGATGTTTTAAAGTGGGAAAATCGGACAGGTTCTTCATATGAACTCAAATCAACTGACTAAAATCATTCACATAAATTTAACATATTTCATCGATGTGAGTCAGTCGTGTATGCATTTCAAATAACGGAAACCTTATTTCCCTTTTCAGCTTATTGAATACACTTTTTTTTACAACAATCAACAATGTTAGCTTTCATCTTGACGGAATCACATTATCCACCATGAATTCCTTATTAGTACGACGGCGATGAGACTAGGTTACGTATTTTTCATTATTAGATAACATCGTGAAATGATAATACCATCACGTAAAGACAGCAAACACCATAAACTATAATATCCTCTTTTTTTGCAAACAATCAAGCATCATCGTTATCATCATCACAGGTGGAAAAAGTATGTCTCGCTGAGTCTAGTTTCAGGTTGAAGAAACCTCAATGATCGTCAACCAAACCATAATGTGTACTTTGAGCACATCATCGATGCATGTCATTTCGCTGGCCTTATCACATATTGTAGGCGTAGAAAGAACCAATTCTCTATACAAAATGATAAAACAAACCTTGTTATACTATATCGACATTGTTATCATCATAAGACATGGTAGCGATGATCATTTTTATGATGATCAATGGTAATATCCTTTGTAACGACAAAGTCGTAATCAGAAGAAACACCAGACCGCAGCTTCCTGTGCTCTACCTACATTTATCTTCTTCATCAGCCCATACATAAGGTAACAATTCTTCTAAGAATTTAGACAAACTTAAGGTAATGCAATCAGAAAAACGTAAGACGATGACGAATGACGATTTTACATAAAGTTTATAGCAATTTTATGTACCTATAGATTAGATAGGTACGTCATTGTAAATGGTAGCAGTGGAAGATTTTCATGCTTGAAACGATTTTACTGCATGGCATGACCCGTACGTATTATATGATTTTTAGTATGAAATAGGTAAGTAATAATGAATTGATACGATGTTTGACCTCTTTCGCTTTTGACTGGGAAAAGGAAATACGGTGCTAAGTTAATCTTAGAGAGATAAAGAATCAGGTGAAGTATGACAATATATTGGGTGGTCTGTATGTATTTACGAGTCACGAGTAGTGTTGAAATGGCTTTTCTTTCTCTCTATTTTGTTCCAGGTTTCGTGTAAAATCATGAGGAGCTGAGGATGACGCTGTCAAGGAAGTTGGAGATTTAAAACTCGAGCTTGATTGAATGTTTGTGTAAGATGAGATGTATGTAAAAATCCAATTTATACATGGACAAAATTAAATTGAATGTGGCATCATATCTGATTCATATGAGCAACAACATGAATATTTATGATGATAAATGAATGCTACCGGTAGGAAAACAATGAAAGGCTATATTTGTTGGCCACTACAAACTCAAACGGCTGCAGATAGTATTATGATGCGAAAATGTATTTTTAACAGATGATAAATGAAATGATGGTGGCGGGAGTGATGAGACGGAAGCGATTCTCTCGCTTAATAGTGGGTGACGCGGTAGTACGTAGTTATTCTTCTATTGTGTTGTTGAAAGAAGCAATTAATTTAATAATCAGTGATTATTACTGCCACCATCATCATCAACCGCCTACCCAACTAATATGGATACTAAAAATGCATGACATGGTTTAATGATGGGTAATGAATGGGAGAATGATTAGCCTAACTCAACGTTGGTTTTTTGAAGTTATAGCATGCATGTCAATGATATGTACATAGTAAATATGTGCAGATCTAAACATTTGTAGTTTGTACAGCCAAACAGGCACTAACAAGTCAATGCGTGTAATGTGCACGCACAGATCCCAATTTAAAAAAGCATCATATCATTGGAAATAATCAAGACAATGGGAGAAGGTGTGTCAAGTTTTGCATTTTGGTCCGTATTAAAGTTAATATATCAGTACAAAAACAGTACGAAACCCCAAAATAACCTTCAGCAAAATATAAAGGTGATGGCCAGGGTTTCGTTTTAGTTTTAAATCTAAGCGTTTGTAGCTGACTTACAACTTAATATGATGAATGATGACTCTGAAGATTATGATGAATAGTGAGGATAATTGCGCTGTGATTACCACTTTCAAAATACTCTTTTGCAGATGTTCAGGTTTGAGCCTTACTGTAGTTATAAGCGATGATGTTGTACAGGGATGCAATTCGAAGGGTGGAGTAGGTTGTGGTACTACAAGTCTTCCAAAATTGGGTTTTAAATAAGAGGACAACTCAGAGGAGTATCAACAGTAAACGACATGACAAAACCAGAAGAGGAAAGAAGAAGACATATACTACGACGATGTGAAGAGCATCATCGTACATAATAATAACATCACATGCCCATAAGTGCACACGTATAAATTCATTCATCATTTTAAATCAAGTCTAAATCTTTTTGTATTCCATCACAATCTGTTTGTATATCAGGCCATTTTAAAATACGAAACGATGCCATCTGGTAAAAAATAGAAATTCCGTAAAAAGGAGACAAGAAACGGAGCAATTATTTTTAAAGGATAACCCAAACTTGCAGAAGCTTGATTTGTCGGCTCGCACTATACACTCATGAAACGCAACGCCTTCTTCTTGTCTTTCATTTTACTATATTTTGGGCAAAGTATGACATGAGTAGCACAGAAAATAGACCTCCTACTCGCGTTTTCGATTTATATCTCTACAGCTCCGTCATCATCAAAATCAAACATGAAAAACTTTGCAGCTTTTGTTGTGTACTTATATTTGATATTGCAAGTGCATGGACCAGAATTGAAAAACGCTTTTAAAGTATGTACATCTGTATTTATATGGTGTATATCACAGATTATGAGTTATACAGCGTTGAACAGTTAAGTTAAAGAATAGCACGAGATGACCACAACAACTATTACTACCACAAACGTAATGCTACTATTACTATTACCCTTCAATTTAAATGCATGCTGGTTGCAACGCAAAAGTTGTCAAGAGCAAGTGCTGCGCAATGTGGGCACGATTTTTTTCGGTGGCACATCTCATCCATGCAATCTCATATGCAAAAACATTGGCAGCATTAATCACAACGAGTTTTTTGCGCTAATAATGTAGAATCATTGTACTACTTGCATCTTCCGGGTTGGCTTTGGCTCTAATCACTACATAGTTATAAAACTTCAAAGGCTTTATGCTTATATTATTATTGTTCGTATTTGTTGTTTTAGAATGACCAGCAGTACAGATAACAACTTTGCTTTTATTTGGGCTTTTGCAATAACTACTTCTGTGTAGTGCATTCTTGATTTCTTGTCATTGTTGTCCACAAAATTGCTGGTCCTATTAGTTTACAGTTTACGTTATATTCTGTCATAATAATAATCATCGCCACCACCAACATCAAAATAACATATCTCATGAAGAATCTTATCTAACTTAACTAAAAGCCACATAATAATAAAAATAATAGTATCATCTAACATTTTGGCTGTTACTTTAAATTGGAATACTACTAACTACTAACGAATGGATACTTCGTCGCAATCACAATATTATACCAGTCTACATTATTATGTAGTCATATAACATTCAGGATACAATTTCAATTTGTAATTTCAGAATTATCTTGTCATTGAACAAAAGTTGTGCTGCCACTACCTACTTATACAATGACTATTATGAGAGCCACAGAGCGACAGCGTTTTAGTTTTGACCACAAAAACGCTATTATGTATTATGCCATTTTTGCTATTTACGTGCTCCTCTCTATTTTCTGCTTCCCATATGTCGTTCGACATTGTTATTTTCGAAGCATATTGAATTTCGAAGCATATAATCTAAATGCAATTTTTGGGTTTAAAGAAAATCCCAAGAATTGTCATAAAGAGAGGAGGATCATGGCGATATTCATGATTGCTTAGAAATATTGAAGTTCAAAGACAGTTTTGAAATGAGCAATTCATCCATCATTGTCTCACCACATCATCTAGGTATTTTGTATTCATCATATCAAACCGATG